>JAYMGJ010000272.1:0-51533 GCA_037178675.1 Scleroderma bovista
TATCTCTAATACAGAACATCAATAATGACATATGTTGTCCTAAATCAGCCAATTATGATTTAAGACCATCCTTGGACCTTTATGGGCTTTAAATAGCTTTAGATAGTCTTTAATGGCTAGCTGACCTTTTGATGGGTTTTGTTATGCTTTTAATTATTTTAAATTATACTAAAGTCTTAACATTTATGAGTATTTCTTGACCACTTCCCTACATTTGTGAACCATTTTCTTCATATGATCATATCATGTTTGAATTTTTTCATTGTATTAATCAATTGCTATCTACCAAATTGTCTGATATGCATACTTACTGGACCAGTTGTTAAGTAAGAAGGTACTACATTGATCCAGCACTGCTGTAGATACCCAATCAGTTGGCCAGTTATCTCCTATGTGTTCAAGTGGAATCAACTGGCAAGATTGTCTTATGACCTTGAGAGGAACTACAGCACCAGGGGTAACTTGAAATATTCTGCTATTTCTTGGTGCTGGTTTTAAAGAGACAACACTGTACATGTTATGGTGTTGACCTGGACTGTGAGAAAGTTGATACCATTCCACATAAGCCAAGGGCTCCTTGGGCCAGGATGGTACATTGATGAGCTGTAAATGAGGTATCACCTCAGGTATCTTAAATATTACCCACAGACATCCCACTTTCATACCTATGGTCATGGCACTGTCAGAAATAGGCAATCAATTCTGAGAGGAAAATCACCTACCCCTCAGTCCTGTGGTCTCTGCATCATCACTGTGTGCAATAAGAACTGTGTCAAATCTAGCATCTCCTTTATTGCCTGTCTTGGCCTTCACTGCATCTAAGCCCTCCTGTCCATCCACATCATTTCCGAGTATGTCCAAGGGAAATTTGCATGAGTGCCAAACGTCAACTCTATCAAATGGAAGTTGTGCATTGGGAAGCTGTGCATGGGATATTGTCTCTGCAGGAGGAAGCAAGCTATTGAGATACTGGTGAAGATGTAAAGAGAAACCAGGTGCATCATGCAAGATTTGAATGCTGGAGATAGTCTGACAGAGAACTGTGGGTCACTGAGAGATCATAGGCTGGGTCCCAGGGAGGGTTGGGGTGGAAATGGGGTGAGTAGCATCTCTTATCACATCCTGGACATAGCATTGAAAGATAGAAACCTTTGCCTGTTGAGTGAGCCAGTGAGTCATTTGTGGTACCTCATTCCTGAAGTTTGAGGCTTTCCAGCCCTCCTTGGCCATATTGATATGGAAATGCTCAAACATTTCCGTGTTGTAATTATCTGTGGTACCAAAATTCTTGATCAATTCCACATAATGAACCATGGAGTGAAACTTTGGTACATCTAAGTGCTCTCTAACCCCAAGGTTGATCAGAATATGCTTGTGTTCATGGAAAAGGTTTAGAGTGTCCTCCATATAGTCTAGGCTGTCATCATCATGCATGGGATATTGTGCCAGGTAGATGAAGTCAAGAAGTGCATAATAGGAAGTGATCACAGGATTGGGAACTTTTCCTACCAGACAGCCCAACAAGACACAGGCCATGTTCTTGCACTCCTTTCCCGAAATCTGAGACAGGCGAGACCAGCCCTCTTTGAAATGTCTAAGACCAAAACAAGGTGGGAGAGTACTAACTCGATGATCCAATTCTTCATCATCCATGAGGCTGGAGCACCAAATAATCATGTGTTTGATGACACCCTGGTATAGCTGATGCAAGATGTCAGGTGTAATGGAAAGATGAATATCACAAAGGGGAAACCATTCCCAGAAAGGGTGATGGACACCACCAGAGACCAGGTTCCCCTTGCAAAACCATTGAAACTGAGCCTCCAATGTAGTAGCTGCTACTGCATTCGAGATAGTCGCCAGAGTATCTTGTTGAGTGCATGGTGGACCTGGTCCCCTGTCTCCAAGACTCTCAGACATGCACCTAGAACATGTCCCATACTTGGCACATGTGACCAACACTGCTCAGGATAATCTGCAACATAGCATGCAAGAATGGGAAATACAAGGCAAACTTTACCATCCCCCCCAGTCACTTCCATTCCTTCTTTCCCAGCTGTGATGAGGGGTTCAAGAATGAGGCACATTGAATCATGGAAGAGCTGCTGTATGCAAGTAGACCTTTGCCTTTGAGTTAAATTCTTGCCAACATTCTTGCTCACAGATAAATAGCCTATCAAGATGCAAGCATTTTGACTGGGTTTTCGATGGATGGCTCAGGAAATGTTGCCTAGAGTGAGGTAGACAGGATATGCAACCTTGCCCCCAGAAAACTGAGTGAGCTGAGTCTTGTCTGTAGATATGATAACAGGAGAAACACTAGCCCCCTCAGGCAAACTTTGCTGAAATAACCAGATAAGCTACAAACAATGAGAATATATTATTCCATACTTGGACTGCATTCCACCACCTTCCTGTCCACATCTCATGGTAAATTCTTTTCTCTTTTCTGGCATTTATGAGAACCTTCTTGGGCTTATATACAATATACTTTGCATGGGTAGGGTTTCCAAGTAGCGATCATATGGCATCCAAGGGATTTCTGTAATGAATATAGTGTTTTGCATCAGGATCAGACCTGAACCATAGAGATCGGGTTTGCCATTCAGCACATGGAGGGATGTTATCAATGATCTGATGGAGCTTGCTGTCAAATCTGGGTCTACTCCAGTAGGGGGTCCAGTCAAGTTTGGATGAACATGGACAAAGGAGGAGGGCAGATGCTGGACAAGAGATTAGTCTGGCCAGAGTTGGTGACCAATTGGATTCAACGACTAAGGACAACAAGCATTGATCCCTTGTGTAGATTCCAGTCAGGCAGAGATGGAGACAGAGACAGACAGAAGCAGGAGTAGTGACTATGGTTGATTTCAGACTGAGGTGTACAAGGTAAACTAGAGGGTACTTATACTAAGTAGAAACTAGGGTTGAGTACATACAGTGACAAGTAAACAACCTAAAAGGCAGACAAGGGGTAACCGGAGAAAGTACTAGGTCAGGTCCAATGAAAATAAAGTCATGACCAGTGAAAATAAACTAGGTCTGGTGAAAATGATACAAGGTGCAGGATATATTGAGAACACAGAGAACTCATGTCAAGACAGGGTAGGCAGGTAAGTGTGGTAAGGGCTGGATAGAGACTAGACCAAGGGTCGTAGTTAGTGGAGGCCTATCTGTGCGACTGTGACCGGAGTAACTGAGAACAACTGGAGTTGAGTTGTAGGGCTGCAATGTGACCGGAGTGACCAGATAAGATCTGGAGTTGGACATGGTCGTAACACTATTGCTCACTATGGAGTCCACATTTTCTCTGGAACATTTCTCCACTATTGCAGCAGACCTCAACTATGACCTTCTCTTGGGACAGCCTCTCCCAGAGCTCCTGTGCACTGTCTGGCACATATCTTCCCAGCCTGCTCCCTCAGTCCCTCTCGTTCTCGGTCAGCGTGTTCTCCTCATTAGTCCTGCATCACACACATACTTTGGTCGCCTCAAGTCTATCATTAGACTTGAAGATTCATATCTGGTTGTTTCTGTGTCTCCTGAGTCCTCTGCATATGGTCCTTTTGTCCCAGAGTCCTGTCACATCCATCTCCCACTGTCATTCATCTCACTTCCCTGGACACGTTGAATCTGCTACTTGCAATTCTCTTCTCTGCTATCCCGCAGCAAACATGAATGATACAGTGCTCTAGAACCCTTCTTAGGAATCCTTACAGAATACAGAACCTTCTCCCTACTGCTCTAGAGAAGACTGTACTTGGGGAGCACCAATTTTCGCGTTTTCGCCCTACAGAAGCTCAACCCAAGGGATTTGTGACACTCTGTGACCAGCTATGACTCTACTTGTCATTCCAGGCCCCCTGACACTGATCTTCTGGTTGGATCAGTTCTTCTATTATCCCCCAGCCACTCCCATCAGTGGCACTGCTTCAGAAGCTCATCTCCAGATCTAAAGTTCAATAAATTATAGGTTATGCTTCCCTTCTTTCTGAGTCACACAGAGTCACTCTGGCTCACTCTGACTCACTCTGCTGTGCATTATTCATCCCCTCTTGGCATTACTAATCTCCATTATTCCCCTTATCAATCACTTACCAATCATCCTTCAAATCATGCTTATTATGCTGCTTATCAATTCATGACTCATGCCCCTATGATTCATATGCATTATGTCATCGCATATGCTCATTTAGCTTTGATCTACTCATCCCAAGCTTTCCCCCCCTCTCTTTTGGGCCCCATGCAATGATTTTTCCATATTCTTGGTTATGCACCCCTTTTTACCTATGTTTTTGCTCTTTCTTTTGGCTCAGCAGCTTGTTTAGGCTCTCCCCATCAATTACTCAGCCTTATTACACTGCTTACTGATCACTTACCAATTCCTTACCAATCTCTTACCAAGCACTTTGTCATTTGTGCTTACTTGGCCACAGCCCCTCCTGTATATAAACCAGCAGCCAAAGGCTGCAAGGAAGTGTCTGCTTCCCCCTCAATAAAGTGACCACATTCACTCTCACTCACTGTCTATAAGCTCCCTCTTTGTCTTTGGACTTGTAGGTCATTGGTTGTTCTGACCTCTTCCCTCACTTAGGCACACAGCAGGAGCCACTGTTTCTGCAAAGAAGCTTTTTCTTTGTCATCAGACAGACATGCAACTATGATGGACGCATCCCAGACAACTCCAAAGTTTCCAAAATTCACAACTGGCCATCTTGCAAAATGAAGACTGAAGTATGTGGCTTCCTTGGCATTGCAGGCATGGTACAGATCTGGATCAAAGACTTTGCAGTCCTTGCTCACCCCTTAGTTCACCTCACAAAGGTCTATGTACCTTTCTCTTGGGGACCCAATGAGCAGTCTGCAATGGACCAGTTGAAACTTGCTATCATTAATTCCCCAGCCATCTGCCCCATTGATTACCTGTGATCTGAGATGAGTTGACTGCCAAGATGACCTCATTGTTGGATAGTTGGTTATATTCTTTCACAGGTTGATGATGACAGGCACCGCTGCCCTTCTCGCTTTGGCTCCATCACATGGAATGAGTGTGAATCATGCTACTCTCAAACCAAGATTGAGCTTTATGGTCTCTTCCATGTGTTATGAGCTGTAAAGGTCTGGATTATCGGTGTTAAAAACTTTACAGTGGAGGTGGATACCCAATATATCAAAGGCATGCTGAATAATCTGGACATTCAACCCAATGCTTTGATGAATTGATGGCTTGCCAGTATTCAAACTTTTGATTTCAAACTATGACATGTATCAGCAACAAAACACCAAGGACCCAATGGACTGTCTCAACAAAAAAGAACAGTAGACAAAGAAGAAGAAGAAACTACAGAAGAAGTCAAAGAATGGATAGACAAAGTACTAGGATGTGGAATTTGGGTAGCTGGAGGAATAGACAAAGGGAGATTGGTAGTAGAAGTTGAAAAGGAGGTTTTGGTTTTATCAGTAGAGAAGGAGGTAAAAGATGAGATGATGAATGAGACCATGAAGAAACAAGATGACGAACTTCACTCCATCAAGACATACCTTACCACACTCTCCATTCCATCTGACTTCTCACCCCAGCAGTGCACACAACTTATGAATAATGCCCAGCACTTCTTTGTCCATGGGAATCATCTCTGGCAAAAAGACAAAAGTGGTCACCATCAGATTGTTTTACTGGCCAACAATGACCACCTTTGAGTACTTTGTGAAACTCACAACCAGCTTGGCCACAGAAGTATATACCCCACACATCACACCATCACAAATCAATTCTGGTGGCCCACACTGGATCTCAACATTGCCTGGTACATAAAAACTTGCCATCAATGCCAGATTCAATTGGTTGAAAATGTTATTTTGCCTCCAGTTGTCACAACTCCCATGCCCTTATTCCATAAAGCCTATATTGACTCTATGCATATGCCAAAAGCACATGGCTACTCATTTATTGCACAGGTGCATTGTTCCCTCTCGGCTTGGCCTGAATGGACAATGTTGAGGACAGAGACCATGAGAATGCTTGGTGTGTTCATCTTTGAAGAGATATTGTGCAGATGGGGAGGACTTGAGGAAATCATCTCTGACAATGGCACACCATTTGTCGCTGCTCTCAACTGGCTTGCAGAAAAATACCATATCCACCACATCCACATCTCTGCATACAATTCACAGTTGAATGGCATCATCGAGCACTCTCACAGGACCATTCATGACTCTCTCATAAAGGCTTGCAATGGCGACATCACTCAGTGGCCAGTTCTTGTGCCCCACGTCTTCTGGGCTGACTGTGTTACCACTTGAAAGTCCACAGGTCATTCCCCATATTTCATCACACATGGCATTGAGCCACTTCTCCCCTTTGACATTACTGAAGCAACATTCTTGCTACCTGAAATCAATTCTTCTGTTGACACCGTGTCTCTTATAGCTATCCGTGCCTGCCAGCTTGCCAAATGAGAAGATGTCAGAACTGTTTCCTCTGATGAACTCCAATGACAGTGGAGCTCAGTGTGAAGGCTGGGAACTGGGGGATAAGTTGCAGGAGGTTTGAGGATGTTGGCTTCAGTGTGTGTGCTGCGCCCTTGCAAATACTAGTCCTCGTATTTCAGAGAACAGAGATCCGAAGGTAATCAGAGGTGTTGGGTGATGACAGAGACAGAGGGCAGAGATGGAGGAGTTCACGAGAGGTATTCAAGCTGATATTCAAACTGAGGGACAATCCCCTCAGCGTGCAGAGTACTTATACTTTACATCAGATATGTACAGTAACCAAGAAGCAGAGAGAGACATAGTGGAGACATAGCTAAGAGTCTGCGGATGACAAACGGATGAGTAACATACATGGAATGGAGATTAGTGATAAGCGTAACGGATCAAAAGGTTGACGGATCACAGCTATGAGTAATCAGATCTAGTCTAAAATAGGAACAAAGGAAACAGGAATGGAAGCGGAATGGGAACATACAGTAACTGGAGGCATAGGCACAGAACTATATACTAAAAGGAGACAGAGCATCAATTGTCGGAGTGGAGATGGATACGTAGCATTGAAGGTGTCCAATCATGATTGGACTTGAGTTTATAACAGACTAGAGGCCTTGTGGAGTCTGGCGGTGTCACGCGGTTGTGACAGTATCCCCCCTTTAGGGCCTGAACCCTTGAGGGCCTTTGTGCATGTGGACTTCGTGATTTTTGGCATTGTTCTGCTGAGATAAGCATCTTGATTGGAGTTTGGAATTTACTGTGGGCACATATAAGAGTGCAACACATGTTGTCTGCATTGTTCATACAACTTGTCCTCCTACCACCAGCATGACTACTCATTGCAACATACCCGTCCTTGGCAAACAACAGCAACATGACTGGAAGGAAGTGGAAGACCATGAGCTGGTCACCGACTTGGAAGACGATGAGGCCAATGCAACGGCAAAGTTCGTGGAGCGCGAGCAGAGGGAAGTAGCAAGGAAGGCAGCAGAAGTGGAGCAGAGATGGAAGGTAGAGGAGGCATGAGTGGAGGTGCAAAGGAGGAAGGAGGTGAGTAGCAAACTTTTCTGTTCGCTATGTGATACTGATGTGAGGGTGCCATGACAGGCACGCAGAGCCAAAGAGGCTCACAAAGCGGAGGAGGCAGCAAGAGCTGAGGCAGTGTGCAAGGTGGAGAAGGAGCGTCAGGCTGAGCTGGCGAGAGAGTGCGCAGAGGCTGAGAGGCAAGTGAGGGTCGAGGCAGTGCAAAAGGCGCACATAGAGCAACAGAGGCAGGAGTTCAAGGCATGGAAGGCGCAGGAGCAACAGCGGAGGTCACAGGCATGAGTGGAAGCGATCACGGTTACCCAGGGTAGCAGAGGCATGGTGGCAGCATCAACAGTGGAAGCAGGCGCAAGGCATTCAGCATGCATGAGGTGTTGTGAGCACCTCAACAACCTGGTGGGCTGTGTAGCCCAGGCAAGCTCGAAGGTGATGGCGTGCATGTGATGCCAGGCTGCACGCAAATCATACTCATGGAGCACAGAAGGGAAGGCAGCAGAGTCCTTGACAGTGGCCGGGAGTGGAACAGAGGCAGGCGGAGTGGCAGCACAAAAATGGGCAGCGAGGAGGCAACAGCAGAGCAAGGTGAATACATCACCAAAAGGGGCCAGCAAGCGCAAGAAGGCGCACAACATGACAGAGGAGGAGGAAGCAGATGAGGAGGAGGTTTTTGGGGTGCCCCAAGCAATGGAAGAGGAGCAGCATGATGTGCTGGGTATGCTTACCCAGATGCTAGCACAGCTTGCGGAGTGGATGCAGGCGTCAGAGGCACAGGAGCAGGAGTGGGTGGAGATTGAGAGGGAGAGGCTTGAGTGTGAGCACAAGAGGTTGGAGTTGGAGCGGAGGTGCGCCGTGATGGAGGAGAGGTGAACGGTGGACATGGACCATATCAGTATGGCCATGCATCGCCAGTTTATTGAAGGGTCATCATCGGGAACGATGTGGAGCGAGATTGCAGTGGCGGAGCAGGAGGAGAAGAGGGTGGACAGAGATGACAAGGATGGAATGGCAGATGTAGAGGGAGAGGAAGATTAGCAGACTAGCTACTTATTGAGTTTCTTTTTTCCTTTTATTTTGTACCACAATTTTATTGAAATGAATTTGGTGCGGACTTGAAGGATAACAGAGAGAGTTCGGAGGTGGTGGAGTGATTTAGGCAGACTTGTGTGGACCAGGCTTGCCTGGGTACTTGTGATGGAAATCAGTGATGAGCTCCAACACGTGGTCGAGCTCAGTGGTGAGGAGCCACAATGTTTCTTCATCAGTACTGGCATAGCCAGCCCAGCAGACTAGGTAAAGGAGTTGGCAGTGGCATCTTCTGCAGTCAATTTTTGAGTCTAGGATTTCTTTGACTTCATATTCGACTTCTCTGTCAACTTCAATCGGAGGTGGTGGAGATTGGATGTGGTTGGGAATATTGCTTTGAAGGGAGGTCTCGAGTTGAGACACATGGAATACAGGGTGCACAGACTTCATGGTGTCAGGGAGTTGGAGCATGAAGGAGAGTGATCCAGGTTTTGCTATTATTTTGAAGGGTCCGAAATTCTTGTTGGAGAGCTTCTTGGAGGGGCACATAGACCTGAAATACTTCGCTTTCACATAGACTTCATCACCTATCTTGAAATCCGGCAGAGATGATCTTTTCACATCTGCAGGGCCTTGATAGTGCTGTTGTGCAAGGGCCATCTCAGAGCGGAGGAACTCATGGAGTTCCTTGAGGTCAGAGGTGTATTCTTGAGTGCAGGAAGAGCTGAGGCCCAAGTCAGAGTTGACTGCAATGTCAGGGTGGTAGCCTTTATTGGTGAAGAAGGGGGAGACACCTGTGGTTGTGCTAGGGGAGTTGTTAAATGCAAACTCCACAAGTGGGAGGAGTTTGGCCCAGTTGTCTTTTTGGTAGTTACAGTAGATTCAGAGATACTGTTCAAATGTTTGGTTCATCTGCTTGGTTTGACCATCTCCTTCTGGGTGATAACCAGAGGTAAAATGCAGGGTCATTCCGAGAGCTTTTCTGAGTGAGTGGAAGAAGTGGGAGATGAACTCCGAACCTTTGTCGGAGGTGACATGGGTGGGTACTCCATCAGGGAAATTTTGAGGGAAAGATAATCCATTATAATCATCAAAGGGGGGTTGATAATGATAGATATGGGATATCACCAAAGAGGGGTTGACAATGGATTATAATCCCATATCTATCATTATCAACCCCCCTTTGATGATTATAATAGATTATCTTTCCCTCAAAATTTCCCTGATGTCCATATTTGGAAAACACATGTGCGATGAAGAGCTTGGCAAGCTCAGGGGAGGTGATGGTGTTGTAGGTCGGAATGAATATTCCTTGCTTTGAGAGGTGGTCCACGATGACTAGGATGGAGGTAAATCCATCAGAAGATGGTGGCTGCTTGATGAAGTCCATGGATATGGAATGCCATGGGCGAGCAGGGATTGGAAGTTGTTTTAGTAGGCCATAAGGCCTGTGCCTAGGGACCTTAGCACATCTGCAGGATGTGCAGGAACTTACATAGTTTTTTACAAAGGTGCAGACACCTGGCCAGGTATATTCCCAGTGGACTAGTTCCAATGTGCAGTTCTGGCCGAAGTGGCTGGAGAGTGGATGGTCGTGCTTGTAGCGGAGGACTCTAAGGTGGAGGTTGTTGGTATCTGGCACGTAGATCCTATCATCAAGGCAGAGTAGGCCAGTGTCAAGACCGGTTCTCCTCGACGATCTTACTAGGAGGTCCAGAGGTGCAGGGAACTAATGAGGAGGTAAGTCCAGACACTAGTAGGTGCTAGTTAGTGTGGAGAGTCAAGTCTGGGTCAAACGAACGAAGTCCAGGCACTAGAGAAGCACAGGGAGTAAGTCCAGACCACGGGAAAGTGGTCCAGAGTTGAGCACAGCTTGTCCGGAGCGAAGGACATCCCAGAGGTGGGATAAGTCCTGAGAGGTCTAGCATCGAGTCTGGGACAGAGGTGGCTTTTGCCCTTGTGCGAGTAGGAGACTTGCTAGGATTGGACATAGGACCAAGGGGACAAGATAGGATGGAGGCCGGAGTTGGCCGGAGTTCAGGTGAACAGATGGATTAGGAGAGCATAGTGGGTAGTACAGAGTGGGGAGTATCTTAGTTGAGATTTGATCTAAGGAAACTACTAGGCCAGAGTATAGTAGTTTATATAGTAAATGAGAACTAGGGTGAGTATATATGGTGACAAGTAAACACCTTAGTCAGGACAAGGGATGGAGCAGAAACGGACAGGAAAATAAAGCAGGTACAGGAAAATAAACTGGAGTGGGAGCAGACATGGGGAACTAGAGATACAGGGACGATGGAGGAAAAGCAGGGACAGTGAAGTAAAGGGAACTAGGTCGGAAGAGGACAGGTAAGGGTTGGAGGTGGACTTAACTAATGTTAAGTCCGGAGCGATGTCCAGGACCGGAGGAAGTGGAACCGGAGGAAGTGGGACTGGAGGAAGTGCAAGAGTGGAGGGAGTGTACAACTGGAGGAAGGGCAGAGTAGCTGGAGGAAGGTCCGGAGTTGGACATGGAAATGTCCAAGGCCATTGGTGGACCTGACAGAGGGAGTGGAGTGGAACAGGAGCAAACCTGAGCTGGAGTTAGATGTACCAGCCAGAGTTGGGCTAGGTCGCAGACCAGACAAAGGGAGTGGCCAGACTGAAACCGGAGTAGCGACTAATGGTAGGTACAGGTCCGACATGGAAAAGTTAGACTGCAGATCTGTCTGTAGGAAGACAGGGGTTTAGTCCTGAGGTGGAGATGGACGTAGTGACTAGAGTTGAGCTGGAGTGCAGCTATGAGGCTGGAGATGGCCGGACTAGATCCGGAGTTGTGTCTATGCCTAAGGAGAGGTCAGGCGGGCCAGGGTTAGACCGGAGTTGCGACTGGGAAAAGTATGGATATGACAGCCAGTGGAGTCCATTGACCACCGAGAGTTGGAAGAGTCGGACTTGTGGCTGAGCATGACAGGATCGGAGGGGAGAGCTGCAAGGATGTCTTTGGAGAAGAATGGTTGCCCTGAGGGAGGATGCAAGTTGTTCTTGGGTGAACATGGGTCGGAGGTTGTGTGGGTTGACCCAAGCGTAGTCCCTATCCCCCTTTTTTGGGTAGACGTCCCAGCATCTAGTGAGGGCATTGGGTTTAGCTCTGAGGCATCCAGGGCAGAAGTGGATGGCAAGGTTGAACTGGGAGAGGTACTCTGACCAGCAGACTTGATGGTGAGTCAAGACCTTGGAGCTGGAGAAATACTCCAAATTCTTGTGGTTGGTAACCACGTTGACGAGAGAGGTGGAGCCCTCAAGGTAATGTCACCAGTGCTTGAAGGCCTTGAAGATGGCCAAAAGCTCCTTGTCATGGGTGTCATAGTTGAGCTCAGGGGTGGACAGAGTCCACAAATAGTATGCAATGGGGCAGAGGACCTTGTTGGAACCAGTGATGGAAAGGATTCCAGTGATGGCATAGTCCAAAGCATCAGTCTCCACAGTCAGCAGAGCATCAGGGATCCAGTGGATAAGGATAGGAGCAGAGGTGAAGGCCTTCTTCAGGAGGTTAAAGGTGGAGCAACAATCCTCACCAAAATTCCAAGGAATGTTCTTGCAGGTAAGCTGCGTGAGAGGGACGACAATGTCAGAGTAGTTGAAGATGAAATGATGGTAGAAATTCACAAAACCAAGGAAGGACTGGATGTCCTTCACCTTGCAGGGTTCTGGCCAGTCAGAGATGGCTTTGACTTTGTCGGTGGACATGGAGAGGCCATTGGGGGAGAGGCAGAAGCCCAGGTATTTGGTAGAGGTGGTATGGAATTCACACTTCTCTGGTTTAGCAAAGAGGTTATGCTTTCGGAGGCGTTGGAGGACTTTGCAAACATGCTTTTGGTGTGATTCAATGTTTTCAGAGTAGATAAGGATGTCGTCTAGGTAGACAACAACACAGACATCAAGCATGTTGGAAAGGATGCTGTTAACAAATCACTGGAAAGCTATGGGAGCATTGGTCAGGCTGAAAGGCATGACATTCCACTTGAAGGAGCCATACCGTGTGCAAAATGCAGTCTTCCATTCATCCCCCTCAGTGATGCGGACCAAGTGGTATGCATGGCGGAAATTGATCTTGGAGTAGATCTTTGCCTTGCTAGGGGAATTGAGGAGGTCAGAGATGAGAGGGAGTGGATAGCGGTCTTTTTTGGAGATTTTGTTCAGCCCTTGGTAGTCAATGCACAGGCGGAGTGATCCATCCTTCTTGTGAATGAACAAGACAGGAGCCCCATGGGCAGAGGTAGACTGTCGGATGAAGCTATAGGAAAGGTGCTTGTCAATAAAGGTTTGGAGTGCCTCTAGTTCAGTTTTGGACAAGAAGTACACCGTACCCAGCAGAGGGCTTGCACCCTCTTCCAAATTGATTCAGAGGTCGTACTTGCAGTGTGGAGTGAGCATAGTGGCCTTTGCCTTACTGAAAACATCAGCGAAGTTGTGGTAGACTTCTGGCATGGCAGAGAGATTTGACAAATCAACAGGCATGGTAGTGAAGGTGGAGCGGAGTTTCACATCTTCCAGGCAGATGTACAAAGTGAAATTCACCGATCTGGGAAGTTTGCAGGCATGTGCAAAAGCAGCAGTGCCAATGAGTGAAACATAGGGAGCAGATGAAGGCAAGTTGGAGGGCGGAGTTGAGGCCTGAGGTGGGGCTGACATGGGGGCAGTGTGCACCTAAGTGAGGGAAGAGGTCAGAACAACCAACAACCAACACCAAATAACAGCAGTATGCGAGTGGTGGTCTTCCTTTGCATATCTGGTATCTAATCTCCTGAGGGGGATGTGCTGCATGCCTTCAGGCAAGGTGCAGAAGGGAAGGGAAGTGTTTCTGATGGGGAATATATGCGACTGGGGGTGGGATTGACTCTTCTTCAGGCTACCACAGTAGTTAGGAAGAGTCCTGGGGATGAAGAGCGATG
This sequence comes from Scleroderma bovista, assembly GCA_037178675.1. Taxonomy (NCBI): domain Eukaryota; kingdom Fungi; phylum Basidiomycota; class Agaricomycetes; order Boletales; family Sclerodermataceae; genus Scleroderma; species Scleroderma bovista. Next base: position 13,491 of record JAYMGJ010000272.1, read on the forward strand.
ATGGATTGACAATAGGGGTGATATAACAGTGATGGAGCAAGGGGGAAGCAAGGGGACAGCTCCTGCTTCAAGAATGCGATGGACAGTGATGGGATGGAGTGGACAGATGAGCTAGACTGCGCTTCAGCCTAGAGAAATGATCAGATATCAAGTATATCTGATAAACAGCAATAATGGAGCTTTAGGCCAGCACTGGGTGACCTACAAGTCCAAGGACAGAGAGGGAGCTTATAGAGAGTGAGGGAGAGTGAATGTGGTCGCTTTATTGAGGGGGAAGCAGACACTTCCTTGCAGCCTTTGGCTGCTGGTTTATATACAGGAGGGGCTGTGGCCCAGTAAGCACAAATGACAAAGTGCTTGGTAAGAGATTGGTAAGGAATTGGTAAGCCATCAGTAAGCAGTGTAATCAGGCTGAGTAATTGATGGGGAGAGCCTAAACAAGCTGCTGAGCCAAAAGAAAGAGCAAAAACATAGGTAAAAAGGGGTGTATAACCAAGAACATGGAAAAATCATTGCATGGGGCCAAAAAGAGAGGGGGGGAAGCATGGGATGAGTAGATTGAAGCTAAATGAGCATATGCGATGACATAATGCATATGAATCATAGGGGCATGAGTCATGAATTGATAAGCAGCATATAAGCATGATTTGAAGGATGATTGGTAAGTGATTGATAAGGGGAGTAATGGGGATTTGTAATGCCAAGAGGGGATGAATAATGCGCAGCAGAGTGAGTCAGAGTGAGCCAGAGTGACTCTGTGTGACTCAGAAAGAAGGGAAGCACAACCTATGATTTATTGAACTTTAGATCTGGAAATAAGCTTCTGAAGCAGTGCCACTGATGGGAGTGGCTGGGGGATAATAGAAGAATTGATCCGACCAAAGGATCAGTGTCAGGGGGCCTGGAATGACAAGTAGAGCCACAGCTGGTCACAGAGTGTCACAAATCCCTTGGGTTGAGCTTCTGTAGGGCGAAAACGCGAAAATTGGTGCTCCCCAAGTACAGTCTTCTCTAGAGCAGTAGGGAGAAGGTTCTGTACTCTGTAGGGGTTCCTAAGAAGGGTTCTAGAGCACTGTTTAATTTGTGTTTGCTGTGGGATAGCAGGGAAGAGAATCACAAGTAGCGGATTCAACGTGTCCAGGGAAGCGAGATGAATGATAACGGGAGATGGATGTGACAGGACTCTGGGACAAAAGGACCATATTCAGAGGACTCAGGAGACACAGAGACAACCAGGTATGAATCTTCAAGTCTAACAATAGACTTGAGGTGACCAAAGTATGTGCGTGATGCGGGACTGACGAGGAGAACACGCTGACCGAGAACGAGAGGGACTGAGGGAGCAGGCTGGGAAGATATGTGCCAGACAGTGCACAGGAGCTCTGGGAGAGGCTGTCCCAAGAGCAGGATGTAGTTGAGGTCTGCTGCAATAGCAGAGAAATGTTCCAGAGAAAATTCAGACTCCATAGTGAGCGATAGAGTGGAGGTCTGGATTGCGGGCGAAATATCTCCATGGGAAATGAACGGATTTACATCGGAACTTGACAGGCAGATAGACCACGGTCTAGGCTTTCTGACCATATAGTCACATGCTTGATAGCTTCAGAAACGGCGGAGCTATTCACAAAATCGGAATGCCAGCACTGGGCGCCTAATTTTGACATTTGGGCGCTAAAATTCGTTTCTTCTCTTTCTCCTTCGTTGCTCTATTGTTCCTTCTTCTTCTTTGGTTGCTCTGGTATGGGAGTTGGACTGCAGTTGCTTGCATTCCTTTCTCATACCAAAAACAGTCATCTTCTTTGAATTCTTCTGCTTCTTGGCTGGTCCTTGCGCGAGTGGTGACTGCTAGACGTTGGCAGTCATTTCTTGCACCAGGATAGTCATTCTTGTGCGATAGATGGCTACGACGAGCTTGTACTCATCCTTTGCATAAGGATAGTCTTGACTTTGCATGAGAGAGATAGCGAGTGCTGTCTCTATCCCTCAAGTTGGGGCAATCTTTCAACAGATCTTGGGTGTGCATTCTTTGCATTGATTCATTGGCTAACTTTCACCATGTTCACAGTACCAAACACCTTTGGTGCGTGACAGCGGACTCAGCAGAGGGAGGTACCAGAGCTGCTGGCATTTGTAGTGTACTTTTACGGAATTCTATGTGGCCCAAAACCCAGTCAATCAATGGATTGTAGTGGGTGAGCCAACTATGTCTGAGAACCAGTACACAAGAGGAATCCAGCAGAGTTACATAAAATGTTTTGGAGTTGACTTCGCCTGTGGAGAACTGAATGTCAAGGTTGATGGCTTCTGGAATGAATGTGTTTGAAGAACCATCTAGGAGGCAGAGTTCAAGCGGGGAGATTGCATAGGTTGTAAGGGAATGTTTATTAACAAATGTAGAGTCTATGAAACAATGGCTAGAGCTGGAGTCAACAAGGGTGGATACAGGAGGTGTAACAAGTGATGTAATGGTGACAGAGGGCATAAGAGAGTTTGGGTCAGAGAGAGCGGACATGTTGAGGCATAACTCCATGGGTGCATAGTCAGAGTCAATGCAACCCCCAGCCTGTGCAGAGTTCTGGGAGCTGCTGTTTAATCTTTTTGACTCCACAGCAGCAGGAGTCGCGGCCTTGGCAGCATGGGCCTTGGCTTTGGAGCTCTTAGATGTGGACTTAGGGCAGTCCTTTGCCATGTGACCAGGTTGGCCACAGAACATACAGAGCTTTTCCTTAATTCTGCATTGGCGCTCTTCTTCAGTCAACTTTCCATCCTTCCCAAGATGAGAGGGAGATTCAGAGGTCTTCAAAGCGCCAGCAGAGGAACCAGTGGAGGAGCCAGTGGAGGACTTGGACTTGTTGTCCAAACTCTTGGCTTTGTTGTCCTTCTCCTTGGATTTCCCCTTTGAGTTGGACAAACCAGAGGAGTTGCCTTTAGGGGCAGAGTTGGATGATGAGGACGTGGAGCCCTTGGATTGATGCACAATTTCGGACTTGTGCTCCCAGTACCTGGCATCAATGGTCTGTGCAAGAGCGTGGTAACCTCCTAAGGTGTGGGGTTTTCCAACTTGGGATATTTCGTCTTTGATGTGGTTGGGGAGACCACTGTAGAAGATGTGGCAGAGTGCACCGTCACCATAACCATGAACTTGGCTGGCAAGGCAGTTGAACTCTACCACATACTTGTTTATCTTTTGTCCATCCTTCATGGACAAGTTGTCCAACTGGTGTTCTGCATCTCTGACAGGGTTGTGCAGACCAAAGTTAGATTTGAGTTCCTGGACGAACTGTTGATAGTTGTCCATCCAGATTGGGCAAGCCCAAGGGTTACCAGAGTTGAGCAAGTCTGGCTCAAACCACTTGAGGGCCATACCCTTTAGGTACGATTGCGCAAAGGTAACCTTGGCACGGTCAGAAGTGAAAGCTTTAGGACAGTCCTGGAGGTTTAATTTGCATTGTACAAGGTATGCGCAGAGTTTGCATGAATCAGTACCATCGAAGGTATCTGGCTTGCAGACCTTGGTGTGGCCAGAAGAGGAATTGCAATCGGCGGATGCCATAGCAACACATGTGAGGGCCTGGACTGCTTGTGCAAATAGGAGTAAGGGGTCCTGAGTTGGGGTTGGGTTGGAAGGGACAGGTGAGTCCAGTAGTGGGATGTTTGGCGGGTTTGGCGGGTTGCTATCTCCACTGTCACCACCATCATCACCAGGGTGACCGTCACCATAGATGTCCAAGACATTGTCGAAACAATATGTGGAGTAAACTCCAGAGTCGTTGGGGTGGCACAGTGCAGGAGTTGGGGTTGTGGGGTTGTGGGGTTGGGTAAGGGAGCCCCAGGCAGAGTGTTTCTGTTTGAGAAGGAGAGGAACTCCCCTTCATTGGTAAGTTCGTTTCTCGAAATGGAGGGTGCATTGAGTGCCTCCTGACAATCTTCGAGCACACAAGATTGAGTGCGGGTTTGGATTATAGAATGACTAGTCATGATATGATTTTAGCAGATATTTGCAAGTATGAGTTTGGATATACTGTCAGAACCATTTCCTCCGATGAACTCTGATGACAGCAGAGCTCAGCACGAAGGCTGGGAACTGGGGGATAAGTTGCGGGAGGTTTGAGGACATTGGCTTCAGTGTGTGTGCTGCACCCTTGTGAATACTAGTCCTCATATTTCAGAGAACAGAGGTCTGAAGGTAATTGGAGGTGTTGGGTGACAACAGAGACAGAGGGTGGAGACGGAGGAGTTTGCAAGAGATATTCAAGCTGATATTCAAACTGAGGGACAATCCCCTCAGCATGTGGAGTACTTATACTTTACATTGGATATGTACAGTAACCAAGAAGCAGAGAGAGACATAGTGGAGATGTAGTTAAGAGTCTGCAGATGACAAATGGATGAGTAACATACACAGAATGGAGATCAGTGATAAGCGTAATGGATCAAAAGGTTGACGGATCCCAGCTATGAGTAATCAGATCTAGTCTAAAATGGGAACAAAGGAAACAGGAACAGAAGTGGAATGGAAACATACAGTAACTGGAGGCATAGGTGCAGAACTATATACTAAAAGGAGACAGAGCATCAATTGTTGGAGCAGAGATGGATATGTAGTGTTGGAGGTGTCTGATCATGATTGGACTTGAGTTTATAACAGACTAGAGGCCTTGCAGATTCTGGCAGTATCATGCAGTCGTGACAGAAGATGATCTCACCAAAATCCACATTTGCATCTTGTGCAGCTGCTTTGCATCCATCACAGACTTTGAGCAATGCTTTGCCAACTCCATTCATGACTACAACTTTGACCCTGGCTCACTTATCCTCATACTAAACAAAAAGATCAAGCCACTCTCAAATGTGAAGTGCAAGCCCCACTATTTCAGTCCTATGGTTGTTGTCAGACATGCCCAAAATGGATCATATCATCTTGTCAAAGTCGACGGTTCAGTCTCAAAGCTCAAATTCACCACATTTTGTCTTGTACCATACCATGCTTGCTCACTCAAAGTCATTGAAGTCACACAATTTGTTGATCCCTCAGATCTCACAGGTCTTGCAGATGAAGATTGAAGTTCATTGTGCAACTGAGAACAGTTGCAATTTGAGTAAGGGGGAGGTGTAAGGAAGTCTCACGCTCTGTCTACAAAATCTTACCATTTCATGTCTTCATGCATATCACATCCATCTCGAATGTCTTGCATGCATTGAAACTCGTGTCTCGCTGCTGACATCATCGCTGATGTCATACATAGTATGTTTTCTTTCTCCTTTTCCTTGTGTTTCTCTTTTCTCTTTCATCATGTTGTTTCACCTTATCACATTAGTTCTTTGTCCCTGGTGCTCTACTGTATTCCATCTCTTTGCTCACTGTCTCCAACTGCCACAGTCCAAACCATACCTTACTTAGACATGCCTCAAGGCATATTGTACCTTTCCTTTCATCTTGTCCCTTGTCTTTCAACTCACTCTGTTCTTTGTGAACATCTAGTATAAAAGACCTCTTGTACAGACCAAAAAGCCAGAATAGGATCCCCCTCACTCTTGTTCTTGAATTTCCTTGTTTGAATGTGCTCAACTCAACTCAAGAATTCCACCACTTTGCTTACTTCATTGATTTCCAACTTGGTACATTTCCTCTGAATAGAACTCACTGACAGTTGTTCTACAACAGAACGACATCAACATTACAGGTGCATTCAAGAAACTCATGCAATGCTATTCCATTCCCCATATTCATGTTCTACTGGGTTTAGCCCATTCTATCTCCTTCATGGACTCGATCCCATCTTGCCATTCAATCTATTTGAAGCCACACATCTTGTGGAAGGTTTCTGCTCAGGAATGACCTCCAAGCATCTCCTAGCTTTGCACATTCATCAACTGGAGAAAAGACCTGATGACATGGATGCTGCATTCAACACATTATACAAGTCTCATCTACACTCCAAAGCACATTTTGAAAAGAAGTATACTAGGCAACTCATGAAGACATCCTATAAACCTGGAGACCTGGTCCTTGTATGCAACAGCCAGGTTGAGAAAGAGCTGGATTGGAAATCCAAGCCTTGATACCTTGGTCCTTATGAAGTTGTTCATTGTACCCAAGGAGGACCATATGTTCTGAAAGAAATGGATGGCACCATCTCAGCTCGAGGTGTGGCTGCTTTCTGACTCATCCCCTACTGTTCCCATCACCTCCCATCATCTTCAACTACTATGGAAAACTCTGATGAAGAAAGTTCAGATGATGATGAAATCCAATATGACTCAGATGACTCACAATGACATGCACATCTAGTCATTCCCTCTATGCAATCCCCTTTTCCATGCCTGCCCCATCTATGCCTTCTCTTTTTTTTGTATACCCTCCCCCTATGCTCACAATCAGGGACAATTGTATTTCATGTTGCCCATAGATGTCACACACCAAAGGTGTTTGGTACTGTGAATATGGAGAAAGTTAGCCAATGAATCAATGCAAAGAATGCACACCCAAGATCTGTTGAAAGATTGCCCCAACTTGAGGGATAGAGACAGCACTTGCTATCTCTCTCATGCAAAGTCAAGACTATCCTTATGCAAAGGATGAGTACAAGCTCGTCATAGCCATCTATCACACAAGAAAGACTATCCTGGTGCAAGAGATGACTGCCAACATCTAGCAGTCACCACTCATGCAAGGACCAGCCAAGAAGTAGAAGAATTCAAAGAAGATGACTGTTTTTGGTATGAGAAAGGAATGCAAGCAACTGCAGTCCAACTCCCATACTAGAGCAACCAAAGAAGAAGAAGAAAAAATAGAGAAATGAAGGAGAAAGAGAAGAAATGAATTTTAGTGCCCAAATGTCAAAATTAGGTGCCCAGTGCTGGCATTCCAATTTTGTGAATAGCTCTGCTGTTTCTGAAGCTATCAAGCATGTGACTATATGGTCAGAAAGCCTAGCACATGGTCTATCTGCCTGTCAAGTTCTGATGTAAATCTGTTCATTTCCCATGGAGATATTTCACCTGCAATCCAGACCTCCACTCTATTGCTCACTATGGTGTCCACATTTTCTCTGGAATGTTTCTCTGCTATTGCAGCAGACCTCAACTACGTCCTGCTCTTGGGACAGCCTCTCCCAGAGCTCCTGTGTACTGTCTGGCACATATCTTCCCAGCCTGCTCCCTCAGTCCCTCTCATTCTTGGTCAGTGCATTTTCTTCATCAGTCCTGCATTGCACATGTACTTTGGTCACCTCAAGTCTATCATTAGACTTGAAGATTCATATCTGGTTGTTTCTGTGTCTCCTGAGTCCTCTGCATATGGTCCTTTTGTCCCAGAGTCCTGTCACATCCATCTCCCACTGTCATTCATCTCACTTCCCTGGACATGTCAAATCCACTACTTGTGATTCTCTTCCCTGCTATCCCACAGCAAACACAAATGATACAGTGCTCTAGAACCCTTCTTAGGAACCCTTACAGAGTACAGAACCTTCTCCCTACTTCTATAGAGAAAACTGTACTTGAGGAGTACCACTTTTCACATTTTTGCCCTACAGAAGCTCAACCCAAGGGATTTGTGACACTCTGTGACCAGCTGTGACTCTACTTGTCATCTCAGGCCCCCTGACACTGCTCTTCTGGTTGGATCAGTTCTTCTATTATCCCCCAGCCACTCCCATCAGTGGCACTGCTTCAGAAGCTTATCTCCAGATCTAAAGTTCAATAAATCATAGATTGTGCTTCCCTTCTTTCTGAGTCACACAGAATCACTCTGGCTCACTTTGACTCACTCTGCTGTGCATTATTCATCCTCTTTTGGCATTATTATTCCCCTTACCAATCACTTACCAATCATCCTTCAAATCATGCTTATTATGCTGCTTATCAATTCATGACTCATGCCCCTGTTGAAATTCCCAGTCCCTACAGTACTGTTCCCCTTTATTCTTAGTATGAACATGCCAAGCATTCCTTACATAATCATGGTTGTTCCTTACATAATGTTGTTCCTTACATAATGTTGTTCCTTACATAATGGTTGTTCCTTACATAATGGTTGTTCCTTACATAATGGTTGTTCCTTACATAATGGTTGTTCCTTACATAATCATGGTTGTTCCTCATAGGATGTTTTTTCTTTTGTTTTGTACCTTAGTCTCTGTTTGCACAGAAGTACTGAGGTAAGACTATCTTACACACTCTTTTTGCTGTCATACTGACCCATGTAGTCTGTTTTGACTCTTGTCTAGTGTCGAGTTTTGCCAGTTCACCTCACAAAAGCCCCTATGATTCATATACATTATGTCATTGCATATGCTTATTTAGCTTCAATCTACTTATCCCATGCTTTCCCCCCCTCTCTTTTGGGCCCCATGCAATGACTTTTCCATATTCTTGGGTATGCACCCCTTTTTACCTATGTTTTTGCTCTTTCTTGTGGCTCAGCAGCTTGTTTAGACTCTTCCCATCGATGACTCAGCCTGATTACACTGCTTACTGATCACTTACCAACTTCTTACCAATTTCTTACCAAGCACTTTGTCATTTGTGCTTACTGGGCCACAGCCTCTCACTTCAGGTAACCACTTTTGATAAGCATTTAGCCTGAATAGTTTAGTATTACAATTCAGCCAAATAGCCTATAAAACCATGGTCATCCCAGGGAGGGTCTGCTTCCCTCCTGGGATGGGCTATTGTTTTTATAATCCCATCCCAGGGCTGGTTCATGCCATATGGGATGGCCCATGCTTGCTTGTGGTGTCAGGGGTCCTCATACAGTTTTTTCATTCCTGCTTAGTGTTTTAAAGTCCAGTCCAGTCTGGTCTATTTTCTCTTTTTGGAGGCAATCAGACCATGACTAGTTATTTCAGATCTTGCTTGGATGACAACTGAACCAATAGCAATTGGTTGCATGTGGTTGCACAGGGCATTTGCAATGAGTTTTTTGCACAAATGAAGTACTCTCTTGATTTGTGCACAAAAGGGGATCTAAAATCAATTTTAAGCATGCAAAACAGGGGTCCTTGGTCTTTGTTTTTTTACTAGATTTATGTATTATGTGCACTAGTTAGTCACCAACCAATAGCCCTCAACTGGTCTCAACAAAGACTGGCTGTGACTGGTTTGCAACTGGTTTTTGATTTTTCCTAAACCTATTGCAACTGCAACTGAACTGATCACCCAACCCCAGGACCACCAACTGCAGTCTGGTCACAACTGGTACCAGTCCAGCTCAGTTTCCAGGCTTTTTGCAGTCCTAGGACCAGACTTTTAAACACTATTCCTGCTTACTCCAGATTGTTTTGTATTTTCTTTACACACTGCACATTCCCTTGCTGCAAATGGGTTCTGTAATATTGCAAAACCATCTTCATGCTTTATTTGCTTTTCTAGTAGTCTGGTGACTTTTACCTTCTTCTTCCTTACTACTGGGGTGATGGACAAAACAATATGGGGTATAAAAGTAAGCATGATTACTTCTAGAATATTACATGACACTTGGGTGAATAGTACAATCACCACCATCTATTTAGTTGTTACAAGTGCTCTACCTATGGATGGGTGTAACATAGCTATAGTAGGAGAGAATGACATTGGCCAAACATTGACAGCACCTTTTGGGTGTTGGAATGTGAGAAGATGCAGCTGGCTCCATACCAAATCACCACAGTTGAGGGATAAGATTCTACATTCTGGATCTGGATCTGGATGTGCATCCACCTTGGTGTATATGTATAGATGTGGACTTTGCAAATTTTGGGACATCTTGTGATTATGTCAGGAGGCTGCACAAATGTATAACTTTTGTCCACTGCTGACATACCATGTCAAAGCTATCCAAAAGACAGTTATCCAAGCATGAGCAGTGATGAAGATCATAATGTTCTACAAGTTGCTCCTCCCTTTTGCACTTGGTTTTTTTTTGGACAAGCAATAATAATGTGGAGAAACTGGCTAGTTTATTTCTACAAAAATGCTGAATTGGACACCCTGTTAGATGGCTGGTCTGAGGAAAAATGGTGTTACATTCTATCTATCTTGTGATGGAGTGTGTGGATTCCATAAACTCACTGGTAAACCTGTTTCAGGTGGAAGACCTGGTGAGTCTAATACACAGACATGCATGAGATACTCCCATTTGCAACAGAAGTGGATGTTGAATGTTGACCAAACCACTTGTTGAGAACACTACTGTATCACACACAACCTAATACTCCAGGAGTGACCTTGTTAAACAAGGTGATAATATATAGAGGGGTGCTTGCACAATCAGGAGGTGGGTTTGTACCAACAGACTTGGCCCTGCCACTTGCACTTGAACTATAAGCAAGCCACTACCTTACTACACAAATCCACCCACCTCCTGATAGTGTGGGCACCCCTCTATATATTATCCCTAGCATCCTTAGATAGTTTTGGGCCAGTTGAAGTTATTCTGTAATTTTATAATGGGTGCATAGTCCTTACAAGGCTGCTCAAGAATGACAATATGAAAAAAATGGTCTGAATTGAAAAATATCTAGTATGGGGCACCCTAGCAGCCGAAAGTATGATTCTATTACTGCAAGATTTAGCCTGATATTCTGAGTCACTTTTGCTCAGAAATGCCTGACTGCTGACCATTTTTCAAACAGCAATAAAAGTCTGGTCCTAGGACTGCAAAAAGACCAGCAACTGAACCAGACTGCAGTTGCTGGACCTGGGGGTTGGGTGATTGGTCTGGTTGTGATTGAATGAGCTTGTGGGAAAATATAAAACTAGTTGCAGGGCTACATGAAGATCAAGTACCTCTGTTTTTGCACAAATCAGGGGTTCTTGGTTTGCATGCTTAAAATTGGTTGCAGACCCTGTCATGACCATGTCCAACTCCATATCTTATCCAGTTACTCCAGTTGCATCACAGCTCTCCAGCTCAACTCTGGTTGTTTGCAACTTACTCTGGTCATGGTCATGCAGATACACCTCTGTTAAGTATGACCCTTGGGCTAGTCTCTATTCAGTCCTTACTACACTTCCCTGTCAACCTTGCTTTGCTTCAAGTTCTCCACATCTTGTTATATCCTATGCCTTGTATCATTTTCACCAGACCTGGTTTATTTTACCTGGACCTGACTTTATTTTCATCAGACCTGACCTAGTACTTTCTCTGGTTATCCCTTGTCTGCCCTTCAGGGTGTTTACTTGTCACCATATATACTTGTCCCTAGTTCTTACTTTTTTTTTTTTTTTTTAAATCAGTTTTATAGTGCACTCAGGGTAGTCTACCCTATATCACACTCTACTGCCGATATGAAACGTATATCTACACTACTGTTGAACGATGGCCTAGTCCGTTTCTGGCTACACGCCCATTGCCCTGGTAATGCCCAGTGAGCATGGGCCATGGGGGGTGTATGCCACCCCCCAAGCACTATGTTCTTGAGAGGGTACCAGAGGGCTGGGCAGGGGAAAAGAGGGATGGGGGGATAGGGGCCAGGGGCTACCATATGGGGGGAGGGGGTAGAAGGGCACCTGCCTGAACAACAACTGCCACGACAATCAACTCGGTGGGGGAGCGGATGGCAACACAGAGGTCGCTGTTGGAGTCGAAACCCACAAACTGGATGTCCGCCTCATAAATCACCTGCAGGACCTGCTGTACGTCCTCCGGGATGATGAGAGGGTAGGATGGGACCATAGAGGAGTCAATATATTTGAATGTTGGTGGGCAGTACTGGTTGTTGATGACAGACTGCAGCCACTGGTGGTCTGGGTGGGCAACTCCCTCCTGCACTATGGACATAGATGAGGTGGCCCTAGTTCTTACTTAGTATAGGTACTCTGTAGTTTATCCTGTACTCTCCAATCTGAAATCATCTAAGTTACTACTCCTGCTCCTTGTCCATCTCCATCTGATCAGAACCTACACAAGGGATCAACACTTGTTGTCCTTGTCATTGAATCCAATCAGTTGCAACTCTGGCCCAGGCTAACCTCTTCCCAAACCTCTGACCTCATCTCTCATCTGTTTTCATCCAGACTTGACCAGACCCCATACTGGAGTAGACCCAGACTTGACAGATCCCCTGTTTTGTGAAAAAAAGGGGATCTTGATCTGTGTGCTAAAAATTGGTTGTGAACCTCCTTTTCTATGCAGATCAATTTCAGACCCCTTATTTTGAGCAAATCAGGTAGTCTCAATTTGCATGGCTAAAATTGCTTGCAGACCCCCTAATTAAAATAAGTGAAGGTTGCAACTGGGTGTGATTGGTTTGGTTGTGGTCTGAGAAATATTGAAATTTCTGCAACCAGTTGAGGTCTGGTTGCCTCCAAAAATGGGCAAAAGATCAGACTGGACTGGACTTTAAAACACTACACTTTGATGTAGGATGACCAGAGTTAGGACTAGGTCAGGTCTGGTGAAAATAAAGTCAGGTCCGGTGAAAATACTACAAGGTCTAGTATATATCGAGTTCACGGAGAACTCACGAACAGGCAGGGTATACAGGGAAGTGTGGTAAGGACTGGAAGCAGACTAGACCAAAGGTTGTAGTTAGCGGAAGCATATCTGCATGACCATGACCGGAGTAAGTGAGAACGACCGGAGTTGAGCTGTAGGGCTGTGATGTGACTGGAGTAACCAGATATGGTCCGGAGTTGGACATGGTCATAACAGTATCCCCCTTTTAGGGGCCAAACCCATGAGGCCCCAATGAGGCTGACGTGTGGTCGCCTAAGACAATGCGGAGTCTGGAGTGAATGTCTGAGTACGAAATTTGGATCTATAAAGATCAGACCGGTTTTGTTTTTTACCCCCAGTTCCCTGCCATCAATTTCAATATGTCTGCCACTGCCAAGGCTACCACCCCCACTGTCCCCTCTACAGTCGAGTCCAAGGACTGGACTAAGGCGTCAACACCGGAACTCCAGTCTGGTAGCGAAGATGAGGTATCCGTCCTCGATGCCAAAATGAAGGAGAGGCGTTGACGCAAGCAGGTCAAGAAAGAGGAGAAGCAACGCCAGGAGGAGGCGGAGAGGCAAGCGTGCAAAGAGGCAGAGGCAAGAGCTTGTGAGGAGGCAGAGCGGAAAGCAAGGGAGGAGGTGGAGCGCCAGGCGCGTGAGCAGGCGGAGAAGGACAGGGCAGAGGTACAGCAGAGGGCTGCAGAGGTCGTGGTGAGACAGCAGGTGCTGGCGCAGGAGGCGTCGAAGAAAAGGGCAATGGAAGAGCCAGAGGCAGGTCCGAGTGGTGACTGGAGTGATGAAGTCCAGTAAGTTATTGTTTTATCCTTTCTTATGATTTTATTAACCTCCTGGCAGGTGCATTCGTTGTGCCAAGCACAAGGCCAAGTGCGAGCGGGACCCTGAAAAGCCCAAGCAACACGCGTGCATGAAGTGCGCCGGACTCAAGGAATGGTGCGAGTGGCCGGAGGTGGGGGGTCCGGGTCCAGCAGTGGACAAGGCGAAGGGCAAGGCGAAGGAGAAGGAGGTGGCGACGTCACCACGAGGAGGCGAGAAGCACAAGAAAAAGAAGACAGCGGCAAAGGTAGTCGATGACGATGACATTGTCAAAGTGCTGGGGCCGTCTGGGAAACGGCCCAGGTTTGATCCTGCACCATTCCTGGAACGGTTGGACCAGTTGACCAGAGCGGTGGAGGAGATGACCGGTCAGATGCGCTGGGTCGTGGATGCCACTCGTTCGGTGGCCAGAGGAAATGAACGGCTGATGGCGGGCCTCGAGACTTTTCTCGAGGAGTGCCGGTTTTTTTACAGCGCCTTGGGACAAGGACGAGGAGTCAGAGGACAGCGAGCTGGAGGTTGACCTGGAGGAGGTTGAACAGGAGGTCCAGGGGCTCCAAGAGGAGCAAGAGAACCCTGGCGGCGCTGTGCCGGAGTAAGTGGTCCAGTCCGGACTCTTGTAAATAGAAATTGTAAATTAGTTTTACTTTGTTTATAAAAAGAAGTGGACTGGATTTGAGAGTGAGTGATATTACAGAGACAGAGTGAAACAGATAGGGGAAACAGACAAAAGAAATGGAGGCAAGAGTAATGCTACATGGACATGAGTGGTCCAGGTTTGTCCGGGTACCGGACATGATAGTCTTCTAACAGTTCCATTGCATTGCCTAGTTCAGTGGCAAGAAGCCATGATGTTTCTTTGTCAGTCCCTTCGTAACCAGACCAACGTACCAAGTAAAGCAACTTGCACGTTTTGCATCGACGGTCAACCTTGGAGTTGAGGATCTCAGAGATCTCAAACTCTGGTTCACCATCCACTTTGACCAGTGGCGGAGGAGGCTGTATCCGGTCCGGTATGGTGTTGGGTATGGCCGGTTCAAGTTGGGAGACATGGAAGACAGGGTGAACTGCACGCATGGAATCTGGAAGATGGAGCGTAAAAGAGAGGGAGCCTACTTGCGCGATGATAGTGTAGGGCCCCAGGTTCTTCTCTGATAGCTTTTTGGATGGTCGAGTCGACCAGAAGTACTTGGCTTTCATATATACTTGATCGCCAACCTTGAAGTCCGGCGCTGGAGTATGTTTGGCATCAGCCGGACCTTGGTAGCGAAGTTGTGCATTGGCCATCTCTTCACAAAGGTATTGGTGTAACGACTCGAGGTTGACTGCGTAATCACGAGCCCTAGTGGAGGTCATGTCGCATTCTGGGTAGACAGAGATGTTAGGGTGATAGCCCTTGTTAGCAAAGAATGGAGAGACTCTGGTGGTAGCACTTGGTGCGTTGTTGTAAGCGAACTCCTCCAATGGGAGTAGTTCTGCCCAGTTGTCCTGCTGGTAGTTGCAGTAGACGCGGAGGTATCGTTCGAGTGTCTGGTTGGAACACTCTGTCTGGCCGTCGCCCTCCAGGTGGTAACCGGAAGTGAAGTGGAGGCGCATGTCGAGGGCTTTTCCGAGTGACCAGAAGAAGTGGGAGACGAACTCAGTACCGCGATCTGAAGTGATGTGGGTGGGAACACCATGCTTGGAGAATACATGGAGTAGGAAGAGCTTTGCAAGCTCTGGGCTAGTGATGGTGTCGTGAGTAGGAATGAAGATGGCTTGTTTAGAAAGCCGGTCTACCACAACCAGGATGGCGGTAAAGCCAGTAGATGACAGGAGTTGCTCAATGAAATCCATCGAGATGGAATTCCATGGTTTCTCCGGTACAGGGAGCTGTTTCAGCAACCTGTAGGGTCTATGGCGTGGTGTCTTAGCTTGTGCACAGGATGTACATGACCAGACGTAATCTTTGACGAAGGTCTGGAGACCAGGCCAAGTATACTCATGCCGGATTAGCTCTAGAGTCTGGTTTTGCCCAAAGTGACCAGCGAGTGGGTAATCGTGTCGATACCAGAGTACCCGGAGATGGAGATCATCCAAGTCTGGTATGTATATGCAACCGTCTAGTCGAAGGAATCCAGCCTTGTCTGTGGACCAGCGAGAGTCCGGTGGATCTGCGAGGTGGACCTGGGCAATGGGATCAGAGGGTAGTGTGGAGAGGATGTTGCTATGGAGTCTTTCCACGTCCATGATTGCGACTGCACGGAGGACCGGAAACTCTAGATAAGTAGCATGAAGAGAGTTAGAGAGCTGTTCTTGAGTGAACACTGGCCTAAGATTTTGGGGGTTAACCTGGGTGTAACCACTATCCCCCTCTTTGGGGTAGACGTCCCATCGTCTAGTGAGAGCATCTGGCTTGGCACCGAGTTTTCCAGGACAGAAGTGAATGACAAGATTAAATTGGGAGAGAAATTCAGACCACCGGGCTTGCCGGCGGGACAGTACTTTGGAAGTAGAGAAGTACTCAAGGTTTTTGTGGTCCATGACAACGTCTATGGGGGAGGCAGAGCCTTCCAGGTAATGGCGCCAGTTCCGGAATGCTTTGAATATAGCAAGCAACTCCTTATTGTGGGTGTCGTAGTTTAACTCCAGAGCAGTCAGGGTCTGGGAGTAGTATGTGACCGGACAAATCTCCCCATTGGCACAGGTGATAGACAAGATGCCAGTGACAGTGTAGTCGGAGGTGTCAGTTTCCATGATGATAGGGGTGTCCAGAATAAAATGAGTGAGGATAGGCGCGGTGGTGAAGGCATGCTTCAGCACATTGAAGGAGCGTCGACAGTCGTCGGAGAAGTTCCAAGGAGCATCTTTCCAGGTGAGCTGGGTAAGAGGGACCACGATGTCAGAGTAGTTGAAGATAAACTGGCAGTAGAAATTGGCAAAGCCCAAGAAGGACTGGATGTCCTTTACCTTTCGAGGTTCAGGCCAGTCGGAGATGGTCTGGATTTTGTCCAGAGACATAGTCAAACTGTCAGGAGAGAGGCGATAGCCAAGGTACTCTACTGAGTCCAAGTGGAACTTGCATTTCTCCGGTTTGGCAAAGAGGCCATGTAACCGGAGTCAGCGGAGAACTTCCCGGACGTGCTGCTGGTGGGACTCCATATCCTTGGAGTAGATAAGGATGTCGTCGAGGTATATGACGACACAGACATCCAGCATGTCGGCAAAGATGGTGTTGACAAAGCGCTGGAAGGCTGCTGGGGCGTTAGTGAGGCCGAAGGGCATGACTAACCACTTGTAAGACCCATAGTGTGTACGGAAGGTGGTCTTCCACTCGTCACCCAGAGCAATCCGGACTAGATGGTACGCTGTGAGTCAAAGTGTGGATTTAGGTCAAAACAACAACCCAAACACAACACCAACAAAGGACTACGAAAAAGTGCGAGTGGTGGTTTGCCTCCATGGTGTCCAGAGAGGATATGCTGAGGAGGGGGGAAGGGGATCTACACCAACAGGGTGATGCAGACAGTGATGCAGGATACTCCTGGGGTACAGGAGTAATAGATGACAAAGGGGATAAGGGTCTGGACTCTTCCTAAAGCCTAGGAAGTGTCAAAGTGGGGATTGAGTTGAGTGGGACTGAAGTAGCAATACTACACCTAGAGATTGGTGCAGCAGAGGGGCAAGGGGGCTCCTGACGTCCAGGGGCAATGGGAGATGAAGGATTGACAGGCTAGACTCCACTTGAGCCTAGAGAAAGACTTTGACTTGAATAGATTGAATAAAACTTGAATAACAGAGTCTTTAGACCTTCACTGAAGCCTACAAGACTCAAAGAGCTGAGGGGATACTGATTGAGAGAGTCTGAGAGAGGGATAATTTCGTGCTATTGGGTCTTTTTTTCACTGGGCTGAGCCCAGGGGTTTAAATACATGGGGGGACACAGCATTGAAGTACAAAAAGAGAAGGGAATAAGCAGAATTTGTCAGGGATTGGTAAGGGATTGGTAAGAGCTTTGTAAGGGGTTTGTAAGCGATCAGTAAGCAAGGCATAAGTAGGAATGAGTAAGCATAGGGAGCATGAATAAGCTGCTGAGTAAAGGAATGAGCAAGCTGCATGACAAGACTGATTGGTAAGGGAGTGGGTCATCAGCTGAGTAATATACCAAAAATGCGAAAGGGATAGAGTAATACTGATGACAGGAGAGCATCAGTAAGCAAGGGATAAGTCACTTGCACAGCAGAAGAAGTCATTGATGCACTGCCCAAGAAGTTTGATGGGAAGCTGTGTACCATCAGGAATTTGATGGGAGAACAATAGGGAAGATCTGGGATAAATAGGGGAATTGATCCGAGACAGAACAGCCACAAGAAGGGTACCAGGGGTCCAGAGGTCTCTGGGGGGGTCAGCATACACTAAGGTATAGTGCATATGTTCTAGTGCCACTGAAGTGCAACCATGGGCTCCCTTGACGAGCTCTCTTCTGGGAAAGAATGAGAGAGGGTTCTTCTTCCTAACAGCACTATAGAGTGGGGGGGTATAACTGTCATGGTGCTGAGGGATGCCGTCTGAAAGTGGGGAAGCGGACAGAGTACTGAATTCAATGCATCCAGGGAAGTGAGACAAACGACAGAGGAAGATGGACATGGCAAGTATCTGGGAGGAAGGGACCATAGGCTGAGGGCTCAGGGAACACAGAGATGACCAGAGAAGACTTTTCAAGCTTGACAATAGACCTAAGATGACCAAAGTATGTCCTTGATGCAGGACTGATGAGGAGAACGTGCTGGCCAAGAACAAGGGGGACTGAGGGAGCAGGCTGGGAAGATATGTGCCAGGCAGTGCACGGGAACTCTGGGAGAGGCTGTCCTAAGAGCAGGACATAGTGGAGATCTGCAGCAATAGCGGAGAAACGATCCAGAGAAAATACAGACTCCATAGTGAGCGATGAGACGAACGTCTGGATTGTGGGGGGAATATCTCCGTGGGAAATGAACAGATTCGCATCGGAACTTGACAGGAAGATAGACCATGCTCTAGGCTCTCTGATGGTATAGTCACGTGCCCGATAGCTTAAGAAATGGCAGAGCTATTCAAAATATCGGAATGCTGGCACTGGGCACCTAAAAATGACATTTGGGTGCTAAAAATCATTTCTTCTCTTTCTCCTTTGTTTCTCCATCAATTCTTCGGCTTCTTTGACCATTCTGATATGGGAGTTGGACTGCAGAGGTGTGCATTCCTTTCTCATACCATAATGACATTATTCCTTCAGTTTCTTCTGCTTCTTGATGGTTCTTGTGCGAGGGATGACTGTCAGCGTTGGCATTCATCTCTTGCATCAGAATAGTCTTCTTGTGCGATAGATGGCTATGATAAGGGTCTGTTGTGCCTATCCTTCGCATAAGGATCATTTGATATAGGCATTATCTTCCATGTTCACTGTACCAAACCTGTTTGGTGCGTGACAACATGTGCTGGAGATCAATCTTTGAATAGATTTTAGCACGGCTGGGTGAGTCCAAAAGATCAGAGATTAGTGGGAGTGGGTAGCGATCCTTCTTAGTGATTTTGTTTAGACCTCGGAAGTCAACGCAGAGGTGGAGTGAGCCATCCTTCCTTTTTACAAAGAGGACCGGAGCAGTGTGGGAGGAAGTGGTAGGACAGATGAAACCTGTATTTAGATTCTCATCAATGAAAGTCTGGAGAGCAGAGAGCTCAACCGGAGACAGTGAGTAGAGGGTTCCCAAAGGTGGAGAGGTACCTTCTTCAAGGTCGATCTTCAAGTCATAGTCACGATGCGGGGGAAGTTCAGAGGCTTTCGCCTTGCTGAACACATCCGCGTAATCGCAATACTCCAGGGGGACGATGTCTGAGTCCGGCGGAGTAGAGGCGCAGGAAGAGTGAGCCTTTGCTGAGTCAGAGGGACGCAGCTGGAGTTGGTATTTGGTGGATCCCTCTAACTTGCACGCATGCATGAATGCGGCTGCATTAATCAGAGAGATGTGTGGAGGGGTGCAAGCCGGAGTGTCGACAGATGGCACAAGGCCAGGGTCAGATTGGCCAGAGAGGCCAGAGACAGGGTTACCGGACAGAACCAGAGAGGGAGTTGACGGGGGCGCTAGCAAACTTTCTGCAGGGGTCCGGAATGTTAAACTGCTCAGTACCCAGTCAATCAACGGATTGTAGTGGGTGAGCCAGTTATGTCCAAGGACAATCGAGCAGTCAGAGTCTAACAGAGCGAGGTAAAAGGTCATAGGGGTGACATCACCAGATGCAGGGAATTTCACTGATAAATTGATGGCTTGAGTGATTACAAAATTCGATGTACCGTCAAAGAGCTGGAGAGTAATCGGAGGAATGGAGTAGGTGGTAATATTTTTTTTGTGCATGAATTGTACATCTACAAAGCAATGTGTGGACCCAGAGTCCACAAGTGCGCAGGTTTTAGGTAAGTCAAATGATAAGAGGATAACATGTGGCATAAGGGAGTTAGGATCGTAAAGAGCGGACACGTTGAGGTGGGCCTCCTTGGGTGCACTTCCAGAGTCAATGCAGCTCACTGGTTGTGCGGAGGGCCAGGAGCTGCTTACTCTTTTTTTGACTTGGAGCTGGCACCCGAGTTGGAGTCCATCTTACCGGACTCAGCAGTGATGGCTGCAGCGCAAGCTTTGGCCTTTTTGGTCTTCTTGGGACAGTTGTCCGCGAAGTGACCAGTACCCCCGCAGAACATGCAGAGGTTATTGTCCAGACGCCTTTTGTGCTCGTCTGTGGTTAGCTTCCCATCCTTACCAAGCTTGTTAGTCAGGTCCAGTCTGGAACCGGAGGAGGACTGGTTGGAGTTACTGGTCTTGGACTTCTCCTGACCAGAGTTGGATGAGTTGCCCCCGGAGTTGGAGGACTTGGTTGGGGACAAAGTGGACTGGGTCTTCATCATACAAGAAATCTTGTCTTTGCGCTCCCAATAGCACACGTTGATCTCTTGACAAAGGGTCCTCAGCCCATGCAGAGTCAGGGGTTTCCCGACTCGAGCGATCTCATCCTTAAGGCAGTCTGGGAGACTGGAGTAGAATAGGCGGTGGAGCGTGCCATCTCCATAGTCCTGGACCTGGGAGGTGAGTCGCTTGAAGTCTACAATGTACCGTGTTATGCGGTGAGCATCCTTCATCCGGAGATGCTCAAGCTGATGTTCAGCATCAGCTATGGGGTTGTGAGGACCAAAGGTGCTTTGGAGTTCAGCGACGAAGTGGACCCAGCTGTCCATCCAGCATGGGCGGTCAGCCAGATTACCGGAGTTGAGGAGGTCCGGTTCAAACCATTCCAGCATCATACCTTTAAGATAGGACTGGGCAAACGTTACCCTTGCTCTATCTTGACGGAAGGCCTTGGCACGATCCTGGAAACACAGTTCGCACTGGACCAAGAAGGTCCGGAGTTTCTTGGGGTCCATGCCATCAAAGGTGTCCAGTTCACAGACTTTGGCACGGGAGGAAGGGGAGTCATTGGTATGACGAGAGGAGCGAGAGAGGCAGTTAACGGCAACGGCGAGATTATGGAAGACAGCCAGACTAGGATCTAGCTCTTCCATGGCATTGACGAACTCATCGTTGTCGTTGTCGTCATCGTTGTTATCGCCATCTCCGGGGTTATCCGGATCATCTCCGGGTCCGTCCTCAGGGCCAAACCATTGGTAACGACCCGGTTCACAACGTTCCAGAGTGGAGTCACGGCGATAGGGAAATCCATCATCAGGAACGGATCCATGACGACCAAGGTCCGCAGAACCACGAAGGCTCTGGGACGCAGCATCTCGACACGGAGTCAAAGACGCTGTTGGGTTTCGAGCTGTAAAACTCCGGAATTGGCTTACAGAAGCCGGAGGTTGCCTGCAGTTAGACAGGGCTTGCTGGGTGGCGGATAGGTGGAGATCGTCTACTGCACCTGCTTCCTCAGCAAGGGCTGCAGCAGTACAAGTGCGAGAGCACATGGTCATAGTCATAAGAGATGGGACTAGATATGCGTACTAGGTTTAGAACAGTGAACCCACACAAGTGCGAGTCTGAAATACTGTCAAGTCCGGGTCTACTCCGGTAGGGGGTCCGGTCAAGTCTGGACGAAGGTGGATGAAGGAGGAGGGCAGGGGGCTGGACAAGGGATAGTCCGGCTGGAGTTGGTGACCGCTTGGATTCAACGACAAGGATGACGTGCGTTGATCCCTTGCGTAGGTTCCGGTCAAGGTGATGATGATGGAGACAGAGACAGAGACAGGGACAGGAGTAGTGACTATAGTTGATTTCAGACTGAGGAGTACAGGATAATCTACAGAGTACTTATACTAAGTGCAAACTAGGGATGAGTATATATGGTGACAAGTAAACAGCCTAATGGTGGACAAAGGATGACCGGAGTTAGGACTAGGTCAGGTCTGGTGAAAATAAAGTCAGGTCTGGTGAAAATACTACAAGGTCTGGTGAAAATACTACAAGGTCTAGTATATATCGAGTTCACGGAGAACTCACGAACAGGCAGGGTAGACGGGAAAGTGTGGTAAGGACTGGAAGCAGACTAGACCAAAGGTTGTAGTTAGCAGAAGCATATCTGCGCGACCGTGACCGGAGTAAGTGAGAACGACCGGAGTTGAGCTGTAGGGCTGTGATGTGACCAGAGTAACCGGATATGGTCCGGAGTTGGACATGGTCGTAACACACTTGCACATAAAAATACCAATGGGATGTCCCATGATAGCCTTGAGGCTGCAATGGGACATCCCACTTGCACATAAAATACCAATGAAATGTCCCATTGTACCAGGCTGTGATGAATGTTTCATTTTTATGTAGTGATGTGTCAAGAACTGAGTCACTCTAAACATCTCCACCCACCTCTGCCTGCTTTCATGTCACTCACAATGCTGGTGGGATAGTCCATCCTAAATATTGAAAATAGTTGCTTTGTATCATATCATGGATATGTGGGCATAAAATACAGGTTGTGTTTTCTACAGACATAAATGACAACAATAATAGATGCTCACTAATGGATGTTTTGTCAAAGTCCAGCTATTGAATAATGATGCCATATTTTGTATTCATTGATTCTCCATGCTGTGCATTTTACTCCACACACTCTCACCAGTACTTTTTTTTTTTCATTATAGTGCATTGGGTGATAACACCCATATTGCACTCTACTGACTACACATCAAACTACCAAACAACGAGTCCAGGGGATCTGACCACACACCTGCATAACCACCCAACTGGTAGGTATGGGCAGGGCCAGGCAGCCTAGGCTGCCTGAAAACACACACTATGTAGCTGAGGGGGTGATAGGGGGGAGATAGGAGAGAGGGGGGGCAGAGGGGGTACTATGAGTGGACAAGCTCTCTAGCATGGGGGGCAGGAGGCAGAGGGCAGGGGGGCTCCCAGGGGGGTAACCACAGCCATGACAACTATCTCAGGGGGGGCCTGTATGGCAACATAGAGGTCACTGTTGGAGTCAAAACCCACAAAACAGGGCATGTCCGCCTGGTAGATGACCTCAACAGCCTGTTGGCAGTCCTCTGGGAGATCAAAGGGGTAGTAGGGGACCATTGAGGAGTTGATGTGTTGGATGAAAGGGGGGCAGTGAGCCTGATCAAGGACAGGCTGCAGCCACCTGTGATTGGGATGGGTAACACCCTCCTGGGCAATGGACATGGATGAAGTGGATGAGAGGGAGTGGGGGGGATAGGCTGGCACCACCATAGGGGCAGTGCAGGGAGAGAGGGGGGGATCAAGGGAGGCCTCATGTAGGGCATGGTGTAGAGACAGTTGTCTCTAGGTGTGTAGAATTGGTAGTACTGATACTGGGCTCTCTACCTTAGCTATGTAGGCTTGTACTAGCTTACTAAGCAACAATTCTCTCTTCAGTGTACATCTTTGAGCTCAGTCATGGAGTGACTGAACCAGCCTTCCACTCTCTAGTTTTCTTAGTCTCCTTAGTCCTTGGGAGCCTTGCCAGACCTCCAGAAATCCCTGGGTCGAATGCACCTCATCTGAGGTAGTAGTTTGTTGTGTTTTCAACAGAAGGCATTGAATTTGTGCCAGAGTGCTGCAACTTCCTTATGGAGCTCTGTCATGAGGTCAGTGGGGGTAGAGAGGGGAGGGGGCACAGCTGGCTGGGTAGGCTGGTTGGGTTTGAGGGGGGGGGCAGCTCAGGGGTGAGCCTGCTGGGCACAGAGGTGCAGCAGCATGTTATTCTGATAGATTTTGATGTAGGTGGGCAGAACCCAACCTGATGTCAGATTGAGAGCCTGAGGGGCCAGCTGGGACTTAAAAGAATGAAAAATGAAGACAATCCATTGGATCACCTTGGGACTGTCCTTCCTGCAGGAGGTCAGAACAGTGGGGACAGAGAAGATTTTGCCCACATTGGGGCCAGCCTTGGTGGTCCAGGACCAGCAAGGCAGATGTGAAGCAACATAGCTGAGTACCAAGCAGGGTACAGCAGGGGGGGTGAAGCCAGCCTTGAACATGCCCTTGGGGAAGGAGTGAAGTCTCTTTCCCACCTCAGAGAGGAGGATTGAGCATGGGGATGATGTGGAACATTGGTGTTTGGGCTAGGGGGCAACTTTCCCATGGGGGAAGGTGGTGGTTGAGGAACAAGAGGCATTACCAGTACTTATTTATGTCATCTTGTGGACAATAAAAATGAAATTATTAATCAATACTTGATTATGAATCCATTTTCAAGCATATGAACCAGGGAGATCTAATGATCACATTATCATTCATGCTATTATAGCAGTCAGCAGTTCTCTATGTGGATGAAATGTTCAATCTTACATTATGGTACATCTTATGGATTTGTTTTTTTGCATGACAATGAGATGTCCTATGACAGCCTCAAAGCTATTATGGGACATCCCACCGGTCTTCTTGCCTGACAATGGGATGTCCCATGACAGCCCCCAAAGCTATTATGGGACATCCCACTGGTCTTTTTGCCTGACAATGGGATGTCCCATGGCAGCCCCAAAGCTATTATGGGACATTCCACTGGTCTTCCTGCCTGACAGTGGGATGTCCCATGACAGCCCTCAAAGCTATTATGGGACATCCCACTGGTCTTCGTGCCTGACAATGGGATGACCCATGACAGCCCCAAAGCTATTATGGGACATCCCACTGGTCTTCCTGCCTGACAGTGGGATGTCCCATGACAGCCCCAAAAGCTATTATGGAAGATCCCATGATAACCCCCAAATCTATTATGGAAAATCCCATTGGTACCAATGAGGCATATTTCATCAAAACCTTCAAACCTATTACAAGACACCCTAGTGACTCTTTTTATGCAAATAGCACATCCCATCATGAGCTTGAAACTGTTATAGTATATACTCTTCATAAAAAATTCATATCAGACAATCAGTCACAGATAAATCCTTAATCCAGTTTATATGTTATTTGTATTGAAAAAGACAACAAGGTTCATTTCTATAACAACCTTTTACAACAATTAATATATAACTATCTATGTGCTCTTTTGCTTGGAGATGATTGAGGATCCATGTCCAATACATCATCCTCCCATTGCTCTATCCATGTAATTCCTTCCTCCAGACCATCTCCAACCTGATGATGATATTCATCAGCAAGAGCAAATTCCTCAGCTGCATCCAATAACTCATCATCTATAGGGAGCTCTTCTCTCCCATTATCAGAATCTATATCATCTATAGTTTCCTCCTCAATGTCAACAACATGCATAAAAGGAAAAATGCAAGTTGCTTTATGAAGATCCTCAGCACTAACACCCCATATCTCATCAGGATGTGATAGCATTTCACTCAGCTTCATCTGCCATGCAAGACAAAGGCTTGCTAGCATAGAGCTTTGACAACCCAATTCATATTTGAGATCTTCATCTGTACATAAATGTTAGCATTGAATAGTAGTGTCTGATAATATTGCTTACTGGCATTCAACTTTGCTTTCTGGAGCCAACTCCACTCCTCAGCAAACCACTCCACTAGTACTTTCCTTTCTTGTAGCAAACAGATCTCTTCCTCCTCACAATGCCTCAGCTCCAGAAGAGATTTAATCCCTAGGCAAACCTTTTCATCAGCCAGCCACCAATGCTGTCTCCTAGTCCCATCAACATCTAGTTTGAATAATATAAATGTTGTTGTTGGATGAAGATGGTTTTGAAATATTACAGAACTCATTCCAAGCAAGAGAATGTGCAGTGTTTAAAGGAAATACCAAACTATCTGTGGTAAGCAAGAATGAAAAAAATGTATAAGGACCCCTGACACCACAAATAAGTATGGGCCATCCCATATGGCATGGATCAGCCCTGGGATGGGATTATAAAAACAATGGCCCATCCCAGGAGGGAAGCAGACCTTCCCTGGGATGACCATGGTTTTATAGGCTATTTGGCTGAATTGTGATACTAAACTATTCGGGCTAAATGCTTATCAAAAGTGGTTACCTGAAGTGAGCCCCTCCTGTATATAAACCAGCAGCCAAAGGCTGCAAGGAAGTGTCTGCTTCCCCCTCAATAAAGCGATCACAGTCACTCTCACTCACTGTCTATAAGCTCCCTCTCTGTCCTTGGACTTGTAGGTCACTCAGTGCTGGCCTAAAGCTCCATTATTGCTGTTTATCAAATATACTTGATATCTGATCATTTCTCTAGCCTGAAGTGCAGTCTAGCATCTCTATCCACTCCCCTCCATCACTTTCCATCACATTTTTGAAGCAGGAACCCTTCCCCTTGCTTCCCCTCTGTTCCATCACTGCTATTACCCCCCCTATTGTCGATCTATTATCGCTCTTCATCCCCAGGACTCTTCCTAACCACTGTGGTAGCCTGAAGAAGAGTCAATCCCATCCCCAGTTGCATATATCCCCCATCAGGAGCCCTTCCCTTCCCTTCTGCACCTTGCCTGAAGGTGTGCAGCACATCCCCCTCTGGAGATTAGATATCAGATATGCAAAGGAAGACCACCACTCACATATTGCTGTCATTTGGTGTTGGTTGTTGGTTGTTCTGACCTCTTTCCTCACTTAGGTGCACAGCAGAGTAAGTCCAGACCATGGGAAAGTAGTCTGGAGTAGCACAGCTTGTCTGGAGCAAAGGACATCCCAGAGGTGGGATAAGTCCTAAGGGGTTTAGCTTCAAGTCCAGGACAGAGATGGCTTTTACCCTTGTGTGAGTAGGAGACTTGCTAGGAGCAGACATAGGACCAAGGGGACAAGATGGGATGGAGGCCAGAGCTGGCTGGAGTTCAGGAGAACAAGATGGGATTAGGAGAGCATGGTGGGTAGTACAGAGTGAGGAGTATCTTAGTCGAGATTTGATCTAAGGATCTACTAGGCCGGAGTATGGTAGTTTATATAGTAATGAGAACTAGAGGTGAGTATATATGGTGACAAGTAAACACCTCAGTTGGGACAAGGGATAGAGTGGAAACAGACAGGAAAATAAACCAGGGACAGGGAAATAATCTGGAGTAGAAGCAGACATGGGGAACTAGAGATACAGGGACAATGGAGGAAAAGCAGGAATGAGTGTAGTAAAGGAACTAGGTCAGAACAGGACAGTAAGGGTTGGAGGTGGACTTAACTAATGTTAAGTCCAGAGCAATGTCCAGGACCAGAGGAAGTGCACAACTGGAGGAAGTGCAAGTGTGGAGGGAGTGCACAAGTGGGAGGAAGGTCTGGAGTTGGACATGGAAATGTCCTAAGACATTGGTGGACCTGACAGAGGAAGCAGAGTGGAACAGGAGCAGAACTGAGCCAGAGTTGGATGTACCAGCCAGAGTTGGGCTAGGTTGCAGACCAGACAAAGGGAGTGGCTGGACTGAGACTGGAGTAGTGACAAGTGGTACATACAGGTTTGACATGGCAGAGTTAGACCACAGATCTGTCTGGAGGAAGACAGGGGTTAGTCCTGAGGTGGAGATGGATGAAGTGACCAGAGTTGAGCTGGAGTGCAGCTAAGGGGCTGAAGATGGCTGGACTAGATCCAGAGTTGTGTCTATGCCTAAGGAGAGGTCAGGCAGGCCAGGGTTAGACTGGAGTTGTGACTGGGAAAAGTATGGATATGACAGCAGGTTATCTACCCACTGCTGTTGAATACATATCAGGGGTCGATTACCTTGTGGAGTGACTCTCAACTGTGGGTTGAATAGTAACCACAGTTACACTACAAACAACTATCTACTGAGGGGTGACCATCCATTGTGGCTTTGCTCACTGTAGGTGATACTGTGGGTTCACACATATGGTGGGTTAGCTACCTACCCAGGATTAGCTAGCCACTGCTGTTGACTATACAGCACAGGTTGACTACCCAGTGGAATGAGTACCCACCATGGGGTTGGTCATCAATCTCAGTCCCAGTTGCAACCACTACCTACCCAGGGTTGACCACCCACTGCATATGATACTGCAGGTTAGCTATTCACTGCTGTTGATTACACAGCACAGTTTGACTACGGTGGAGTGAGTACCCACCACAGGGTGATGGTAAGGGTTACCACCATGCATCATCCAGGCACAATCTTTTATAATCAGTGGACTAAACTCTGCCCTTAACATTAAGTGCAGAGTGTATTATCAACACCAAAGATGGAAAACCTACTCAGCATTTATGCACAATAGTTGACAGGGAATATTTTCTCTGACATTGGTATTGGTTAGAGTGGAACCTTGGTTTTTGACTGCAGGTAAAGTTCATACTGTGGGTTGTTATAACACTATCCAGTGTGCAACAGCTAGATGTAGCATGAGTGGGCTGACAGACATGTCACATTGACAGGCTGCTACCACATGATCCCGTGTGATACAAGTGAGCTGAAATAACCTTCCCAAAAGGTAGTGGTGAGCCCATATTCCATCATCCCAAGTAGCATGAGTGGGTTGAAACTTTGATATGCCAATAGGATGTGAATAGGCCCCTATTATACCATCCCATGTTATGTAGGCAGGCTGCCATTACATGGTCCCATGTAATATGAGTGAGCCAAAATCACATTCACCTAAGGTATAGGTGAGCCCATATTCCATTACCCCTAGTAGCACAATGTAGAGACAGTCCTGTCTCTAGGTGTGTAGATTGGTAGTACTGATACTGGACTCTTACCTTAGCTATGTAGGCTTGTACTTAGCTTACTAAGCAATCTCCTTCTCTTCAGTGTATATCTTTGAGCTCAGTCTGGAGTGACTGAACCACCTGTCCTTTCCCTAGTTTTCCTAGTCTCCTTAGTCCCTGGAAGCCTTGCCAGACCTCCAGAAGTCCCTGGGTTGAGCATGCCTCACCTGAGGCAGCAGCAACACCCAACCCCCCCTACAATGAGTGGGCTGACACATGGATGTTGTCATGGGATATGGATGGGCCCCTATTATATCATCACATCTAACATGGGCAGGCTACTATTACATAGTCCCGTGTAGTATGAGTGAGCTGAAATAACAAAGTCCCTAAGGTACAGAGGAGCCCATATTCCATCATCACGAGTAGCAAGAGTGGGCTGAGAGTGGATGGTTCCAATGTGATACAGGTGAGCCCATATATGATGCCACCATCCTGTGTAGCATGGGTGGGCTTTGAATAGCCTGTCCCTTATCATGTATGTCAGCCAAAATAGCAATGTCCCCTGAACTGTGGGGGGCCCATATAGATTAAGGTCGTGTAGCATGAGTAAGCTTACATTATGATGTTCTGATGTAATATGGATGGGCTATTATTACCTGGTTCCATGTGATATGGGTCAGCCCAGGTAGAACAGTCACTAAGGTATAGGTGAGCCCATATTTCATCATACCAAGTAGCATGGATGGGCTAAGATTTGATCTGTCCAATGGAATATGGGTGAGCCCATGTAAAATTGCATCATCCTGTGAGTCAAGGGTGGGCTATGAATCAGTTGTGACCTGGAATACAGGTGAGCCAAAATACCACTGGAATGTAAATCAAAGCAGGGCCCATAATATCTAGCCCCATTGACATGGTTAGGCTGACATATGGTGTTTCCCTCTAATATGGATTGGCCCATAGATAACTGGCCAAGAGTGATGGATGGGCTGATGGAGTCTGGTACATGGGTATAAGGTGAGCCAAAGATGGCCACAGCAGGAGAATGCAGCTGACAGAAGCCATGGTGTGACAGTAAATACAAAGTAGGATACCAGAAAAATGAGCCTGAAGCACAATCAAGACAATAATGATTTCTCTCCAAAAGCCTGTGGGAGTTTATAGGGCCTGTGTTCAGTGGTGGGTGAATAATGATATGGAGAAATATGGATCACCAAAATATCAATTAGGTTAGACATGTCCAGAAACATAATAAGCAACCACACAGCCATGGCAACATGATAAGCATTATCATTTCTAAAATTCCACTCCATATGTATTTATTAATTCACTTAGAAAGAGATATCAATAGTGAAATACATCTGTTCTATAAACTCCTCTGCACTGTACAGTATGGTAGGCCTCAGCAACCTCTCCACACTATCAATCCTCATCCAATCTGCACACCTTGGAACATTTGCCCAATGGTGAATGTTATCCCTCATATAGTAGGTCAAACAGTACCAGTTTCCTTCTACAGCATTTACCCCATGCCTAAAAAGCCTCCCCAAGAATGCAACCATGGTACCAGGTTTGTACACCAGCTCAATACCAAGGGTAGGGATGGCCATGATACAGTCAGTGTATTCACCCACATTTACTATAATATCATACCAACTGGCACAGGATTGGGGATCACAGTGGAGAGGGGTGCACCAGTTTGCAATAACTGAAATATTGGTAAATGCAGTGGGCCAGAGGGATAAGGCCCAGTTCATGCCAAGGTCATTTGTGGAAGACCAATCTTCCAATAAACTAATTCCTTGCATACCATCCTCATACAGCTGTGGATGCATGATTGATAATGCACCTGATATAATGGAGGTCGGCTGCACCACATCTTGCAACCTGTCATAACCACATGACACTACCAGACTCTGCAAGGCCTCTAGTCTGTTATAGACTCAAGTCTGATTGTGATCAGACACCTCCAACGCTACGTATCCATCTCCGCTCTGACAATTGATGCTCTGTCCCCTTTTAGTAAATAGTTCCACACCTATGCCTCTGGTTATTGTATGCTTCTGTTCCGTTTCTGTTCCTGTTTCCTTTGTTCCCGTTTTAGACTAGATCTGATTACTCATAGCTGTGATCCATTAACCTTTTGATCTGTTATGCTTATCACTGGTCTCCGTTCCATGTATGTTACTCATCCATTTGTCATCCACAGACTCTTAGCTACATCTCTGCTGTGTCTCTCTCCGCTTCTCGGTTACTGTACATATCTGATGTAAAGTATAAGTACTCCACATGCTGAGGGGATTGTCCCTCAGTTCTGTCATGACCGCGTGACAGTGCCAGACTCCGCAAGGCCTCTAGTCTGTTATAGGCTCAAGTCCGATTGCGATCAGACACCTCCGATGCTACGCATCCATCTCCGCTCCGACAATTGATGCTCCATCTCCTTTTAGTAAACAGTTCCGTGCTTATGCCTCCAGTTATTGTATGCTTCCATTCCGCTTCCGTTCCTGCTTCCCTTGTTCCTGTTTTAGATTAGATCTGATTACTCATAGCTGTGTCCCGTTAACCTTTTGATCTGTTACGCTTATCACTGATCTCCATTCCGTGTATGTTACTCATCCATTTGTCATCCGCAGACTCTTAGCTACGTCTCTGCTATGTCTCTCTCCACTTCTCGGTTACTGTACATATCCGATGTAAAGTATAAGTACTCCAAATGCTGAGGGGATTGTCCCTCAGTTCAAATATCATCTTGAATACTTCCCGCGAACTCACCTCTGTCTCCTCTACCTTCTGGCAACTCCAACCTTTGTTGGACCTCTGTCTATCTGTCCCTTTGTCCTCTGAAATACGAGGACGCAGGTATCGCAAGGGTGTAGCACATACGCTGAAGCCAAGTCCTCAACACCTCCACATCACCTCTGCCTGTCGTCAACATCCCTTTGGACTTATCTCCACTGACATCGGAGTTCGTCAGAAGAACCGGTTCTGACAAGTTCAAATATCATCTTGAATACTTCCCACGAACTCATCTCTGTCTGCCTTCGTTCTCTCTGTCCCTCTGTCCTCTGAAATACAAGGACACAGGTATTGCAAGGGTGCAGCACATACGCTGAAGCCAAGTCCTCAACACCTCTGCATTACCTCTGCCTGTTGTTGACACCCCTTTGGACTTATCTCCACTCACATCGGAGTTCGTCAGAAGAACTGGTTCTGACAGTATATTTGAACTCACTCTTGCACACCTGCTAACTACTCGAAATCATGACTAGTTGCTCAATAATCACTACCCATGCTCAGTCTCGTGTGCTCAAAGAGTGCCAGGAGGTGCTCAATGCGCCCTCCACTTCCCGAAATGATTTGGTTGAAGAAGGAGAATTCCTCTCCTTCTCCAATTGAAATACTCTGCCTGGGGCTCCCACCCCTGATCCCACTACTCCAACCCCAGCTGCCCGCTGCCCCAATGAGTCTGGAGTTTACTCCATGCATCATTTCGACAATGCCTTAGACATCTATGGTGACGGCTACCCTGGTGATGATGGCAGTGACGGCGGAGGTAGTAACCCACTGTTCCCCAACCCACCAAACATTCCACTACCAGACTCCCCTATCCCTTCTGCCTCAACTCCAACCCTGGACCCCTTGCTCCTGTTTGCACAGGCAGTCCAAGCGCTGACCAAAGTTGCTACAGTGTCCACCAACCATGACTCCTCTTCTGATTGCACCAAAGTCTGCGAACCTGACACGTTTGACAGAACTGATCCACACAAGCTCTGCGCATTCCTTGTTCAGTGCAAACTGAACTTTCAGGATCGCCCCAAGGCTTTCACCTCTGACCGCGCAAGGGTCACCTTTGTGCAGTCCTACCTAAAGGGCATGGCCCTCAAGTGGTTTGAACCCAACCTACTCAACTCCACCAACCCCCACACCCGTCCACTATGGATGGACAACTACACCCAGTTCGTCTCCGAACTGAAATCCAACTTTGGCCTGCACGAC
Source organism: Scleroderma bovista (assembly GCA_037178675.1). Classification (NCBI taxonomy): domain Eukaryota; kingdom Fungi; phylum Basidiomycota; class Agaricomycetes; order Boletales; family Sclerodermataceae; genus Scleroderma; species Scleroderma bovista. The sequence goes on from JAYMGJ010000272.1 coordinate 45,816, forward strand.
CCTGTCGGAGACACCAAACATCAGTTGGACAATCTGTCCATGAAAGAAGGACAGAAAATCAACAAGTACATGGTTGAATTCAACTGCCTTGCTGGCCAAGTCTGCAGCTATGGCGATGGTGCCCTCTGCCACATATTTTACAGTGGTCTCCTGGACTGCATCAAGGACAAAATCTCCTGTGTAGGCAAACCATGCACACTCGATGGTTACTGCACCCTCGTGCAGACCATTGATGCCAGGTACTGGGAGCGCAAGTCAGAAGTTGCATGCCAGAACAAATCCTCCACCTCCTCGACATCCAACTCTGCCTCTAGAGGCAACTCCTCCACCTCATCCGACTCCAAGGGCAAAACCAAGGAGAAGGACAACAAAAACAAGAGCTCCGACAAGTTGAGGAGCTCCTCTGGCACCAAGCCCGCCTCCTCTGAAACCTCTGCCCATCTTGGAAAAGATGGAAAGTTGACCAAGGAAGAGCGCCAGTGGCACATCAAAGACAAGCTCTGCATGTTCTGCAGACAGCCAGGCCATATGGCCAGAGACTGTCCCAAGTCCACCTCCAAGAGCTCTAAGGCCAAAGCCCGCACTGCCAAGGCTGTGACTCCTGCTGCTGCAGAGTCAAAAAATTAGACAGCAGCTCCCAGAACTCCGCACAATCTGGGGGTTGCATTGACTCCAACTGTGCACCCACGGAGTTATGCCTCAACGTGTCCACTCTCTCCAACCCAAACTCCCTTATACCTTCCGTCACAATTATGTCCCCTGTCACTATTCCTCCTGTCTCCACTCTCATTGACTCTGGCTCTAGCCACTGTTTCATAGATAGCAAATTTGTTAATAAACACTCTCTTGAAACCTACCCGATCACTCTGCTTGAACTCTGCCTCCTAGATGGTTCTATGAACACCTTCATTACCAAAGCCATTAAACTCAACATTCAGTTCTCCACAGGTGAAGTCAACTCTGAAATGTTCTACATAACTCTGCTGGATTCCTCCTGTGTGCTGGTCCTTGGACATAGCTGGCTCACCCACTACAATCCATTGATTGACTGGTTTTTGGGTCACATTGAATTCCATAAAGGCACACTGCGAATGCCTGCATCCCCGGTACCCCATCCTGTCAAGTCCACCTCTGTGTCAGCCTCCATGGCTCCACCACCTAAGGACTCATCTCTGCCCTCCAACTCCAACTCACCTCAGTTAACCGCTCCCTACGTTTCACTGATAGGTGCTGCTGCATTCGCACACGCTTGCAAACTCATGGGATCTACCAACTTCATGCTGTACATCCACCCAGAGGACATGAAGCTCTGCTCTGCCTCCGCTGCCACTCCTGTCGATTCTCCCAATCTCTCCGCTGTGCCAGAAGTCTACCATGACTTCGCTGATGTCTTCAGCAAGGCAAAAGCTACTACGCTCGCTCCACACCATGAGTACGACCTCTGAATCAATTTGGAAGAGGGTGCAAGCCCTCCGCTGGGTACTGTGTACTCCCTTTCACAGACTGAATTAGGGGTGCTCCGCACCTTCATTGACAAGCACTTCTCCTATGGCTTCATCCGACAGTTGACCTCTGCTCATGGAGCTCCTGTCCTGTTCGTCCGCAAAAAGGATGGATCACTCCACCTCTGCATCAATTACCAAGGACTGAACAAAATATCAAAGAAAGACCGCTACCCACTCCCTCTCATCTCTGACCTCCTCAATTCTCCTAGCAAGGTGAAGATCTACTCTAAGATCAATCTCCGCCATGCATACCACTTGGTCCGCATCGCTGAAGGAGATGAATGGAAGACCGTGTTTTGCACACGGTATGGCTCCTTCAAGTGGAATGTCATGCCTTTCGGCCTGACCAATGCTCCTGTGGCTTTCCAGCGATTTGTTAACAGCATCCTTTCCGACATGCTTGATGTCTGCATTGTCATCTACCTAGACGACATCCTTATCTACTCTGAAGACATTGAATTGCACCAAAAGCATGTCCGCAAAGTCCTCTGATGCCTCCGAAAGCATAACCTCTTTGCTAAACTGGAGAAGTGTGAATTCCATACCACCTCTACCAAATACCTGGGCTTCTGCCTCTCCCCCAATGGCCTCTCCATGTCTGCCGACAAAGTCAAAGCCATCTCCGACTGGCCAGAACCCTGCAAGGTGAAGGACGTCCAGTCTTTCCTTGGTTTTGCAAATTTCTACCATCATTTCATCTTCAACTACTCCAACATTGTCGTACCTCTCACACGGCTTACCTGCAAAAACATTCCTTGGAATTTTGGTGAGGATTGTCACTCTGCCTTTAACCTCCTGAAGAAGGCCTTCACCTCTGCTCCTATCCTTACCCACTGGGTCCCTGACGCTCCACTGACTGTGGAGACCAATGCTTTGGACTACACCATTGCTGGAATCCTTTCCATCACTGGCTCTGATGAGGTCCTCTGCCCTGTCGCGTACTATTCGCGCACTCTGTCCACTCCGGAGCTGAATTATGACACCCACGACAAGGAGCTTTTGGCCATCTTTGAGGCCTTTAAGCACTGGCGACATTACCTTGAAGGCTTCACCACCCCAGTCGACATGGTCACTGACCACAAGAATTTGGAGTATTTCTCCAGCTCCAAGGTCTTGACTTGCTGTCAAGCCCACTGGTCGGAGTACCTCTCTCAGTTCAACCTCGCCATCCACTTCCACCCTGGACACCTCGGAGCTAAACCCAACGCCCTCACTAGACGCTGGGATGTCTACCCAAAAGAGGGGGATAGGGACTACGCTCGGGTCAACCCACACAACCTCTGACCCATGTTCACCCAAGAACAACTCATGTCCTCCCTCAGGGCAACCATTCTACTCACTCCAGCAATCTGAGCTGCCATCCTCATCAACGTGGAGCAACTCCACAAAGACATTCTCGCAGCCCTCCCTTCCGATCCTGTCATGCTCAGCCACAAGTCCAACTCATCTGATTCTCAGTGGTCAATGGACTCCACTGGCCTACTCCACCTTGATGATAGGATCTACATGCCAGATACCAACGACCTCCGCCTCAGAGTCCTCCGCTACAAGCACAACCATTCGCTCTCTGGCCACTTCGGCCAGAACAATGCATTGGAACTAGTCTGCCAGGAATATACCTGGCCAGGTGTCTGCACCTTTGTAAAAGGCTATGTAAGTTCCTGCACATCCTGCAGACGTGCTAAGGTCCCTAGGCACAGGTCTTACGGCCTACTAAAACAACTTCCGATCCCCGCTTGCCCATGGCATTCCATATCCATGGACTTCATCGAGCAACTACCATCTTCTGATGGATTTACCTCCATCCTAGTTGTTGTGGACCACCTCTCGAAGCAAGGAATATTCATTCTGACCTATGACACCATCACCTCCCCTGAGCTTGCCAAGCTCTTCATTGCACACATGTTTTCCAAACATGGAGTACCCACCCATGTCACCTCCGACAGAGGTTCAGAGTTCATCTCCCACTTCTTCCACTCACTCAGAAAAGCTCTCGGAATGACCCTGAATTTCACCTCTGGTTATCATCCAGAAGGAGATGGTCAAACCGATGTGCGCCTAAGTGAGGGAAGAGGTCAGAACAACCAACAACCAACACCAAATGACAGCAATATGCGAGTGGTGGTCTTCCTTTGCATATCTGGTATCTAATCTCCTGAGGGGGATATGCTGCACACCTTCAGGCAAGGTGCAGGGGGGAAGGGAAGGGCTTCTGATGGGGAATATATGCGACTGGGGGTGGGATTGACTCTTCTTCAGGCTACCACAGTAGTTAGGAAGAGTCCTGGGGATGAAGAGCGATGATAGATGGACAATAGGGGTGATGTAACAGTGATGGAGCAAGGGGGAAGCAAGGGGACAGCTCCTGCTTCAAGAATGCGATGGACAGTGATGGGATGGAGTGGACAGATGAGCTAGACTGCGCTTCAGCCTAGAGAAATGATCAGATATCAAGTATATCTGATAAACAGCAATAATGGAGCTTTAGGCCAGCACTGAGTGACCTACAAGTCCAAGGACAGAGAGGGAGCTTATAGAGAGTGAGGGAGAGTGAATGTGGTCGCTTTATTGAGGGGGAAGCAGACACTTCCTTGCAGCCTTTGGCTGCTGGTTTATATACAGGAGGGGCTGTGGCCCAGTAAGCACAAATGACAAAGTGCTTGGTAAGAGATTGGTAAGGAATTGGTAAGCCATCAGTAAGCAGTGTAATCAGGCTGAGTAATTGATGGGGAGAGCCTAAACAAGCTGCTGAGCCAAAAGAAAGAGCAAAAACATAGGTAAAAAGGGGTGTACAACCAAGAATATGGAAAAATCATTGCATGGGGCCCAAAAGAGAGGGGGGAAAGCATGGGATGAGTAGATTGAAGCTAAATGAGCATATGCGATGACATAATGCATATGAATCATAGGGGCATGAGTCATGAATTGATAACCAGCATATAAGCATAATTTGAAGGATGATTGGTAAGTGATTGATAAGGGGAGTAATGGGGATTAGTAATGCCAAAAGGGGATGAATAATGCGCAGCAGAGTGAGTCAGAGTGAGCCAGAGTGACTCTGTGTGACTCAGAAAGAAGGGAAGCACAACCTATGATTTATTGAACTTTAGATCTGGAGATGAGCTTCTGAAGCAGTGCCACTGATGGGAGTGGCTGGGGGATAATAGAAGAATTGATCCAATCAAAGGAGCAGTGTCAGGGGGCCTGGAATGACAAGTAGAGTCACAGCTGGTCACAGAGTGTCACAAATCCCTTGGGTTGAGCTTCTGTAGGGCAAAAACGTGAAAATTGGTGCTCCCCAAGTACAGTCTTCTCTAGAGCAGGAGGGAGAAGGTTCTGTACTCTGTAGGGGTTCCTAAGAAGGGTTCTAAAGCACTGTTTCATTTGTGTTTGCTGCGGGATAGCAGGGAAGAGAATTGCAAGTAGCGGATTTGATGTGTCCAGGGAAGCGAGATGAATGACAGTGGGAGATGGATGTGACAGGACTCTGGGACAAAAGGACCATATGCAGAGGACTCAGGAGACACAGAGACAACCAGGTATGAATCTTCAAGTCTAACAATAGACTTGAGGTGACCAAAGTATGTGCGCGATGCAGGACTGACGAGGAGAATGCTGTCAAGTCCGGGTCTACTCCAGTAGGGGGTCCGGTCAGGTCCGGACGGAAACGGACAAAAGGAGAGGGCAGAGGGCTGGACAAGAGATTAGTCCGGCCGGAGTTGGTGACCGTTTGGATTCAATGACTAAGAACAACGAGCATTGATCCCTTGCGTAGGTTCCGGTCAAGAAGGGGACACGGAGACAGAGACGGAGACGAGCAAGATCAGGAGTAGAGACTATGGTTGATTTCAGACTGAGGTATACAGGACGGAGTACAGGGTACTTATACTATGGAGAACTAGGGTCGAGTATTTACGGTGACAAGTAAACAGTCTAACAGCGGACAAGGGATGACCGGAGTTAGGACTAGGTCAGGTCCGATGAAAATAAAGCAGGTCCGGTGAAAATACTACAAGGTATGAGATACAACGAGTTCACGGAGAACTCACATCAAGGCTGTCAAGTCCGGGTCTACTCCGGTAGGGGGTCCGGTCAAGTCCGGACGAAAGCGGACGAAGGGAGGGGGCAGAGGGCTGGACAAGAGATTAGTCCGGCCAGAGTTGGTGACCGCTTGGATTCAACGACTAAGGATAACGAGCGTTGATCCCTTGCG
>JAYMGJ010000273.1:0-87564 GCA_037178675.1 Scleroderma bovista
TTTGGCCTTGCACGATCTGCTCGCCCACCACCAAATATAGCAAACGATAGCAGCACATTCATGACGGAGTATGTTGCTACGAGGTACTAGATGCTTTCTTATCTCTCGATCCATGTAGCCATAATTTTCCCTCGCAGATGGTATCGAGCCCCTGAAGTGATGCTGACATTCAAAGAGTACACACGCGCTATCGACATGTGGAGTGTAGGGTGCGTGCTAGCAGAGATGCTGAGCGGGAAACCATTGTTTCCTGGTCGTGACTGTGAGTTATATCACCCATCAAGCGGGATTCTTGGAATCTCTGCGCGTGTTTCAACACCATTTCCATCGACTTCTACCGCGACTAACACATGTTTCAGACCACGACCAACTTTCACTCATCCTTGACATCCTTGGCACACCTTCCATTGATGACTTCTATGCAATTTCGTCACCGAGGTCTCGTGAATATATTCGTGCATTGCCCTTTCGGAAAGGAAAGGACTTTAGCACGATGTTTGCTGGTACAAACCCATTGGTGGGTGTCCATTTTTACGACTCTAGTTAGTATTGGTGTTCACGCCCCATGTTTCGTCCGGCACAACTGCATACGGTGTCAACATTCGTACTAGGCGATCGACTTTTTGGAGAAGTGCTTAACATTTAGCCCCAAACGACGCATTACCGTTGTTGAGGCGCTACAACATCCATATTTTGAGGTCAGTATTGTCACATGTTCTACCTAAATATCCACTCACTTCTTTCATATCGATTCCCTGCTTGCTACTCGCTCCCTCACCTGTCCATTGATCGCCACGAACACTGGTTAATAGCCATATCATGATCCTGATGACGAGCCCGTCGCGGACCCAATCGATCCGTCGTTTTTCGACTTCGAAAATGGAGACGAGCCGCTGGAGAAGGAGGAACTCAAGGGTAAGTCTAGCTGATCCCTCTGCCGTCTTTTCTGGTGTTGGTTATGTTTTTTTTATCGTGGTGATTGGTGTGGATGAGGTGTGCACTACACGCGCGCATTATGTGATTCTGGGTGATATGACATTTCGACTTGGGCTGCTGCATCTGGACTTCGAATACCGTGGTCATGTTACTGATCGCTATCCGTGCACCTCTTGGCCGACAGTCCTCATATACAAGGAGATCATCACTTCACGACAGGATACCTCAATGGATGTGGATGACAACCCATGAGAGGGTTTGATGGTTTGCAGTTACACATGGTGGTGGCAAGGTCCCCAGCTCTGATTAGGACTGGGCGATGGAGGGAGGGGTGACAGGCGGGCATAGCAGGAGAAGGTGGATACAAAGAGAAGCAGTTTGTCCAAGTAATCCCGATTTCACGTGATGAGAGACTTGTAGCAATTGTTGTATAGGTACAATGTGCACATGGTATACTTATTGGTGAACTTGCTTGGCATTTGGATGGAGTATCTTGGTGACGGGTTCGCATTTCGACAGTGTCCGAAGGAAGTGAATCGTTGACATCCTGTCGAGCCCGTAGGTAGGAAATGGATGCTTTATTCGAACTGCCATTGGATAGCACGGACCTGAACATTTGAGGGCCGTACTAAGGCCAGTGCAACGTATTCTGAATAGCCTTGAATGTTCGATCGAAACGCAGTGACGCAGTGGGTAGTATGATCCCCTTAAGTTGCCTACCAGGCGACTGGTGGTAAAACTTTAGTTCCAAGGGAATAGTCAGCCTTCAGTTACCATGAAGCACAAAAACAGAGCGTTGACTAAAGATGAAGTAGATAACTAACTCAGGTGTCACTCACATGTATACTCATTGAACAAATAGTCTATGTAGTTCCAATCTGCCAACATGAAACATAACAGGGGAGAGTTGATTCAACAGTTGAAGTCAGTCACTGATTGGAGGGATGTGCTGTTGTTGGTGACGCGAAGCACTCACCGTGCGCAGCAGCGAAGAAGACCTGTTTGAACCGCTCATGGTGTTGGCGTCATTTCCAGGTCCTAGCTAAATGATCATGCGGTCCACTTCGGAAAAGCCACTATCCACCAAGGTCACCGGCACCGGTCATCCGAGGACTGGCGGTAGCAATTGTTTTGCAACGCCGAAGGGCGCGGATAAGCTCATTTCCGATAACAGTCCGCGGAGGTTCTGGAGGAAATCGGACTCCGGGCCCAGCGCTTGCGGATTATGGCATAAAATACTGTGCAGTGCCCGCATCTCTGAGCTTCGAAAGAATTTCAATGTTCTGTGTCACCCCCTGAAGTCAGCGGCATAACACGGAATGTCGCGGATCACGGTGGCAGTCCACTCGGGGAAAGCGGACCTCCTTAGTTAGATCATCGGTGATAATGCGAAGCTCCAAAACACTACACAATAAAAAGCATGGTCTCTTTCGATGATGAGGAATCCTGTTATGCAGATTGCTTCAAAGTTCGAATAGAAACCCCATGGACTGAAATCATGGCAACTGTAGAGAAAAACTATGAGTGAGAGCAAATGTGTACGGTGGATACGGGGGTGAGAACAATGTGCTGCAAGCAAACTTGGGCCGAAAAATGTTGCGCTCAGGGACGTCTGGGGTGTAGTTTGCGGACATATTCCAAAACGTAGGCGTGCCTAGGTAGACCCACTGACCAGAAGGAAGATAGTCGTTCCTTCGAAGGCCAAATATAAGATTAGTCAAGGTCTCTACCCAATATTCGTGAAAAGCCGAACCTAGCACTGTCATGTAGTAGTATGAGAAGACACAATGTACACATTGATCGATGACTATCACCATGGGCACCACCACAACGATGCCACTGATGACGATGGCACCTCGACGGTAACACACCTACACATGGTGAATGACCGCTTTGTTTGGGCAAGTACCATCTCTGCTGTATTGGACTGCCCCCGCGTGATTGGTTGACAACACCTTAACTCTGTACAACGCTGTGTTGTCTTTTGTATTCCATGATGGCGGTTTAATGGGCCCTGCGCAGGACTCTGCCGGCTGTCGCTGGCACTTCCCGGGGTGATATACCCTCTATTAGAAATTCTTATGCTCTCTGGAGGTTGCTCAGTTAGTTTTATAAACATGGCGCGTATCAGTTAACAAGGGCAAGGTCGAAATATGTGGCCACATACCCAATGAAGAACCTGTGCATCAACCTTGTTGGAACCGCAGTTCATCCTCCGGGAAATGCACGGATCAATGTGTCTGGGCAGTGCCTGACACGTACGCTCGGCGTCATAGAATGCCCCATGTACAGCTCTAAGGCCAAAAGAGGCCTCGAGGGTTGCGCCTGGCATGCGAGAATCAGTGTAAATAACAACCCGCGCGCTGTATCACACGTATAGCAGGCTGTGGCTATCCTGTTGATGGAGATTATCGCCGTTGGTGAGAACCCTGACAAGTAAGGAGCCACTGCTACTGTCGGAAATTACTTACTCATGGATTGCACTGTCGAATGCATAGGTAGTGCTTCCTATTGTGGGGGAAATTTTAATGTGCCACGAGAAGTATCGAATCACAGCATAAACTGGGGGCCAAAAAAGTAGACCTCCGAGCAGCGCCTGAAAAAGAGATGGGATGAGCGCAGCATTAAAAGGGGCATTAAACCATGATTGATGGTTCGCAAGGGGAAACAGCCAGTTGGCCATGACAGAATTGATTCATCGACGATTAGATTGACGCCCATGGATAAAATTAACGACGAGAAACCAAAAATAGACACCCACAGTTCGAGCTTGAGAAGAGTGAAATTCAAGGGAAATACTATACACGTACCCACCTTGGGTTTGAGACGCCCAAGCCTGAGGTCGTCAGCTGCTGCGGGTGAAGAAGTGGCTGCGCGGCTCCCATTGACAGATCTGAGTCCTGGTCAGGTACGGTACAGCTTCCGGCGCCCGACTCACCAGCTGGACTCGAGCAGTGCGATCCTTGGAATATCATATCCACGGACAAGCTGGAATTCTTGTTCATTGACCACGTCCCCGATAAGAACGCGAAGTGGCGAGAAACGTAAGGGCGATTCGAGACACGTTCGACTGGCAAAGAGGCGCTGGGACACCCAAGCTGATTCCTGATAATTAGATCACGATGAGCATCCCACCCCTTCCCCCTCGACCATCGCAGGACGCTGCCAGAAACAGCCAGCCCGCGAACCAGCCCCCTCCCGTACCACCCCTTCCTCCGGAACTCCTCGCTCAACCGCGATCGGTGCCATCGCCGTATCCCCCGCCATCTCTCCCCCACTTCGATCCTCCGTTGGCGGCACCAAGGCCCCATCGTGTGGACCCAAGTCTTCCAGCGAATGTACGCCTCGTGTCGTTTCGCGACTTAGCGTTCGGGAAGCTCATTGGCGTAATGCCGTCCTATTATATAAACAGATGGCCCGAACCCTCGACGACGCAGTCTACCAGCCCGCAAACCGATTCTCTTCTCCCGCGGGCTTGCAAGCACCCTCCCAGCAGTATCGTGCCAGCCCAGGTGGATTCGTCCATCCATCACAGATCCCGGCCCATCGAGCCTCACTGCCACAGCCATTCGCTAATCCCTGGAACTCGCCGTCCGGTGCTGCGCCGGGGCCTCAACAACTCCCACAGTCGCCGCCTCAACAGCCACAAAGTTACTCACCACTGCAGCTCCCACAATCTGCTCTTTCACCGCCCATGGCAACCATGTCATATCATCAATCTCCACAACCGTCTCACGTTCATCCAAGGGCTGCCCCTGCGCCCTCTTATGCTTCTCCCACACTCCCGTCACCACCCCAGCAAGCAAATGGCGTACCTTCTCTCACTGCTCCTCTGCCGACCGTTCAATTGTTGACCAATGCTCTCCCCACAGTCCAACAACCAAACCACGACCCTGCCAAAAAGATCAACTGGGCACGCGATGTCCTCTTGCTTGTCGACCGCGCGCAGCAGAACGCGTCAAGCGATACCCCTGTGGTCGGACCCGTCACGATCCATGACCCACAGCTGCATCGCCTCGTCCAAGTAGCGGTGCCGATGGTCTTGCAGATTGCATCTGTCCAGACCCACACTCCCCCACCAATGTACGTGGCAGAGGCCCTCTACCTTCGTGGAACATTTGCGGCGTCTGGTGCTTACCCAGAACACATCCAACACAATCCTCGCATTGCTTTCCGTGACTTCGAAGCAGCTGCGAGGTTCGGATACTCCCAGGCGTGGTTCAGACTTGGCCGCGACTACGAAAATTTCAATGATGCCACCCACGCCCGCGAATGCTTCGAACGTGGCGCAAAGCGTAATATCGAGAGTTGCATTTATGTATGTGGGCCAATTGTCTCCGCTACTCAGCACGTGACCGAGTCTTTTTCCCACCCCTATTCTTTCCCAGCGATTGGGAATGGCCAACCTCATGGGCCAGCTGGGTCTCCCCGCTCAGCACGAAGTCGCAATCCCACTCCTGCACCGTGCGGCTACGCTTGCGACCGTCCAGGTTCCACAGCCCGCCTATGTGTTTGGCCTCCTCCTCCTGGGGGAGTTCACCCATGTCACCGTTCATCAACAATTGTTTGCACCTGTCGTCCCACCACACTCGACAACCCAGCAAGAAGCTCGACTCCATCTGGAACGTGCGGCATACCTCCACTTTGCAGCCGCACAGTACAAGCTTGGACATGCGTATGAGTTTGCAATCCCACCCTTTCCATTCGATCCCCTCCTCAGCGTGCAGTACTACTCGCTCGCCAGCCAGCAGGGCGAAGTCGAGGCAGACATAGCACTTAGCAAGTGGTTCCTGTGTGGCGCGGAGGGTGCGTTTGACAAAGACGAGAACCTTGCATACACCTTTGCGGAGAAGGCTGCCCGGAAGGGCTTGCCCAGTGCAGAATTTGCAATGGGGTACTACAAGGAAGTTGGGGTGGGTGGTGCCAAGGACGTTGACGCAGCCATGAGATGGTACAAACTGGTAAGCCCTGGTTTGTGTTGTTTCTGCAAATTTTGATGGCGACTTGGGATCGAAAGGCTTCAGACCATGGCAACGCTGATGCTGTTGAACGTCTCGAAGCGTTACAGCAGCCTGCACCCCAGGTGCTCTCTCGACAGGAACACGACCACATCACCGAGGACAAACTTGTCCGGAAACGCACCCAAGCTAAGCAGCGCTCCGAGCGTGCCAGTGCGGACAGTGGTATCAGCAACGCACGCCCATCCATTGAGGATAGCCAGCGCGTCGTTGATTTGATCAGGAAGAGCTCGGAAACCCGGCCCATTGCTCAGGCTCCCCCTATACCAGCTCCAAACCAACCGATGTCCGCTATACCAGAGAACAATCCTGCCGCAAACGTGAGTCCCCGCATCCGCCCGGCGGGTCAGAACCCTAGGCAATTTCCCAATCAGCACCGATATACCCTCGTGGATCCTGGATCCGGCCCGTCAGGAAACTCTTTGCCTCCGTCTAGGACGCAATCTCCGCCGTCTGCTCGCCAACCAGGACGTCCTCCTGGCCAGCGCAGCGCGAGCGGCCCTGCACCAGGCGGCGTGACGTCTCCTGTGCCGAATGCGGGTGGACCTCCGGAGGATACCCCGCCCCCATCCAGAGCGCCGCAACGGCCAGCTGCAAAGGGGCCTGCGACGTTTGCAGAAATGGGTATCCAGGGTGCGAAATTAGAAGAAAAAGAGTGTATCATCATGTGAGGCGTTCTCGTTTGATGACAGGGCCTGGTATGCAGGCTTTCGTCCCGCCTTTTTTTGATTCCATTTTGGTTGTTGGTCCCGCGAGAGATATCCCGTATATACCATGGTTACATGTAGATCGGTGGTCCTTCGCTTGATATTTTTTGTAGGTCTGCTGTCAATGCTTTGTGCCCCCGGTTGCATTTTCACGTACTTTTATATCCTAGCTACTCATCTGTTTCTTGTCAACACGGCTACCTACTGACTAGGGCACACCGATGCTCAAGTACCCACGATACCGCTCATCGATACCTATGAACTAAGTAGGTGCAATCTAGGTGGACGATTATTACACCCCATTTCCAGTGGCCCTGCAAGTTCGTAATGTTATGACTTCAATTGTCGTGGCAGGACTCCCCTGAAGACTAATTCCGTGACATCGGCCCACACATCCGATCACAGAGACCCCCAACGAGTGGTCTACCTACTCACCCAGCTATTCTGGTTCCCCGCACACTCACCGCGGTTTACTCCTCTTTGTCTGCGACACCTGCATCCGCACAAGACCAGCTCCTGTTAAACTGCGGCTCAAGAACCAAGCGTGATGTCGTACTATTGTTGCCACAGGGCTCTTGCGTCGACGTCAGGCCCCGAGGTTCCCTGACCCTACTGCATTCCATGATGTGGGAATGAGGCTATACCTGCAAAGTCACGACTCAGAAAGGTATGTGGTAGTATGATCAGCGGGCCTAGCAATACCACCCGTTCCACCTCCAGCGGCAAGGTAATACATAATTGATCACGGGAGCACCTCCAATTTTATATTACCCTGTGTGGGTCATGCCCAGAACCCATCGGGGTGGCAGCGTGGGTGTCCGGTAAGATAGGCTCCATCATTCAAGTACCATTACTCCACATAGGATCTATACCATTCGCGACAAACTTACATGCCCCTACGCTGGCAACTACCTCATGGTGTACTTCCCTGGCTGTCCTGATCCTGATTTCCTATATAAAATCCAGATGGCTCTCCACACCGTCTCCGACTCACTTCACTTGCGAGCGCGCCTCAAATGGCCGCTGTCACTGCATGGACTTTAGCAGATTCGTCTCCTGGAAAACGCGTCTTTCATCGGGCACTTGGTGACGTGGAAACCAGTTACTACTGGGACATCCTCTACAACGGTACTGCCGACATTGCCATGAATATTGAGCTATACGACCTACAGAGCACCGCCCCCACGTTTCCAAGGGTAGTTGGCACGTGGACATCTATAAAACGACGCTTCCCATTACTAGTCGCAGTGACCCAGAACACCGGAGACGGTGTCCAGTTTGTCGTATGCGAGGAGCGCATAGACAATTTGGTCCCTGACGAGGTGACCTACCAGGACGTAGCCTCCCGCGAAGATGCGAATGCCTTCGTGTCAGACGTTCTTGCCGGTCCGCCGGCCCTGTCCACAGCCTTGTTGGCTCGGATGTATGTCCTCCGAAGAACCGACGACGGCCACCGCTTCCATGTTGTTATTCTCATCGCTCACTGCATCACTGACAGTTGTTCGACGAGCACCATCATGCGAACATTCTGCGACACGTTGTCGTCTTCCATCGAACACCCTGTCGCCCCCTTGGAAGACAGATTAGCCATGTGTCTTCCATTGGAAAGCCGTGTCCGGTACGGTCCATACAGTCGACTGAACGATGCCCAGTGGAGGTGGAAACGTGCCATTGGATTCGTGTTATATACCGTCAAGTATCGTATGTTCCAGGTATGCATCGAGAATAATCGCTCATGTGGCGTTGGATGCACGATTTGACATACGAATAGGGAGGCCATACCTTACCGGCAGAATTGAAGTCCAACACTTCTGTCACCCCTGCTGTCTCTGGAGTACGCTCTGCGTATTTCTCTCCCGAAATTTCAAAACTCGTCGTGGACAATTGCCGACGTCACGGGATCACGTTTAACTACGCCTATTTTGTCCTCACTCAGGTGGCCATGACGCGTGTCCTGTGCCGACGTTATCTTCGAGGCGAGATAGGGGACCAAGAATGGCAGTACAGAAAGCGACAGCCCATGCATATCTGGGGTCCACTCAATCTGCGCCCCTATATGGACCAACAATGGTTTCAGAACGGGGGTGCAGGCGAAGTCGGGCTGAACGTCGGCTACTTTCATTGCGTCCTTCCCTTCATGCCTCTTGGCTCCAGCGGAGAGATTCGGAATTTTGATTGGGCTGATGGTGCACCCCCCTTTTCTTCTCTTCTCTCGTTCAAACGATTCTTACATCGTACAAAACTGTTAAAGATCCAGACAGAAAGGTTCATCGCACACCCGAATTTTCTGGAAATCATCCTCGGGTCGCATAGTCACTCAGTGAAAAAGTCCAGGGACGTTGCGATGGAATGGATAAATAAGGGGGAGACCCAGCCAGCGGGGAGTCCTCCAATCAAATGGGTGGTCGATCGTCGGTCGATCTCGACTCAGATCGGAGCGAGTGTCGGTAACGTAAGTCCACTAAACCTCTCGTTGAACAAGCCCAACGGTCCTTAGAAATTTACAGATAGATCCCTTTATCCCTCTTGAATACCCGTTGCCGTCCAGCCACCTTTTATCACCCCTTTCTGGAGTCCAACACCCGAGTCGGGCTGGATACTCTGTAGGTACGCCACCTGTGCCTTCGCAGCACAGCACGCCTGCGCTCCGCATTGCGTATTGGAGAACGTTTCTGCATTCAAGGTCGGCAGAGCTGTATATTGGTGCCATGACAAGCCGCAAGATGCTACAGTATCATATCTTCTATGACCGAAATGTCTTCAGCGACGATATAGTCGCGGAGTGGCTAGACGAGGTTCGGGTTGCGACGATATGGTATCTTGGTCGGGGTGAAGAAAACCTTCATGCTAAATTGTGACTCCAAGCTGTGTTGTGGGTTTATTATATACTTGCTTGCAGCCAGCACCTCAGATGCTTCCCCCCATCCAATATGTTGTAGGTACATATGTTGATATATGAACCCTTGAAGTGGATATAGTTTCTAACTGTATACTATTATGTACTATGCCAAACAAGTGAGTGTACCTTTGGAAGTTGAAAGTGCATAAATGCTTTTGTTTTCATACCAAGCACTCAAGTAAGCATTTAGTTGTGATATAATACACTCATATAGCATTCAGAAAGCTGATATTTACAGTGTGTATAGGCAAGGGGTGCTCAGGTGGGAATATTGCACATAGTGCAAATGTGGACATGTTTTGGGAGTTTTAGTGCTTATGTAATTCTACTTTATGTTATTTATGTTAAGTAATTGTGTCATTTTTAATCCATAAATGGCCAGATGTTGGCCGGAAAATCCTTGGTGTGTTATTGACCCTCAATGTGTGTACTTTCTACTCCTGGACGAAACCAAGACACGAATGCCACCGAGGCTCCAGCCGATCTTCTATCGTCCCTGATACAGTTCTTCGTGGACGAAACACCTCTACTATGTAATCCTAGTACAGAACAAGCGATCTGAGCCTCAGGAAAAGAGCTGCCTTCAGGTATCTTGACCGCATCGCTATCGTGCCACTCGACTATTTTAACATTGCTGTCTTGCCACCTGGTGACCCAGGCCTTCATCTATGGACAGGTTAGCCATTTCCCCTTGAATTATCTTCAGTCTCCAGTTCACGTCCTGCTCTGCTTCACTTAGCAGAGGAACCACGCTACTAGACTAAGAAACTTCTGAGAGGAGGATATATGCGACGAACTTGAGACAGCTTGAGACTCGAGCAGCAGGAATGGAACACGTGGTTTGGTTCTTTGTGTCTTCGGGTTCGAATAGTTTCGCATGCCTCGAGGCGCCAGCAGCACCCCTGAGTCCTTTCGCGAAGATAGCTGTAAGTTTGTGCAGGAAGTTGTGGTATTTTGGTGGGAGCGATTGCTCGCTCATGAGGTATGTCATAACCAATGCACAACGCATCTGTTCAACTACATGGGGATTGCCGAAAACTGTGTGAGGTACTTGGGAATGCGGCCCATTGATCTGGCTCCATGGACAAATACTCCGGAATCATTTGCCAAGCATGTGAGTGGCACCAACTGCTCGTACCCCTGACATTGGGGTACATCGGTTCTGTTACTAACAAGCATCACCATCTTGGCCACTACTTCCGCCTCGGGGCGTTCATGAATCACACTGGATATTATTCTTAGGGAGATAATCAACATTCCAATAATTATTGCAGCACTTTTCAAGTTGAGCACGGCAACATGTGTTGGAACCCGCTGAAAATGGGACACATTGACAAAGGTTTTCACCCAAATGGAATCATGCGGGGCTCCGAAAGTATAATCAACAAATCTTGGCACGGAGTGCTTGCGGCCTGCTGATCGATCCCATTCTTCCAAAAGCCTTATGGAATTCGGAACTTCGAAGTGAATTCATGCAACCTATATCCATCCTTACCCCTGAGTTAACATTGCTATCTGCTGTCTTCATGATGCAGACGCTGAACATGAAGATATAGTGCTGACTCGGGTATCTTGCCTATGTTATTCACTCACGGAAGCATTTGATCGCTTCTAATCTTGCTCGAAGTGTTCCGTTCACACTTCCGCAAGGCCTGCCCGCAAGTGAACATGCACATCATGTACTATCCAACCTTTCCGTATGTGGAGTTCATCTTTGCGCCAAGATTTCCATCTCTGCAGAACCAAAAGGGTTTAGGTGTGTTCATTCACCATAAAACAGATCTCCCCAATCCATCTTCCTGCAGTCCACACAGGAATCCCCTCTACTATACTAGAGCTCTTTTCCATCCACACAAATCTCATTACGGTGGGTCAGTTCTGTGTCTGTCATCGGTGATGTAGACTATGAACCCCCTCAGGCTACCCAAGGCTCTTACCTTCACAATGGTACAACGAGGTGATCACAGAGTCACACGCGAAATCTTTGCCCCTTTCCATCGTCGTGCTATTATTCCTCTGATCACGACTGATGGGAAATTGCCGCAAGACGAGGGAAATCTCCCAGATCTTCGCAATATCCAGGGCGACATTTACAAATTTCCGAAGGTAAATATTCACTCCATCCACCGTGTTCATTTACAAATGCAACAGGACAACTAGAAAGCGGAAAGCTTTATATTCTTTCGTATTATTGATGTTCCCAATTTCAAGACAGCTCTAGGTGCCTTTCAGCCTACGACTGCCGCTGATGTTGTCGGACATCTAAGAGCTATCTGTCAAGAAAAACTCGGAAATGATCAGAGGTTGCCGATCATCTTTCAGCAGATTGCATTTAGTCGTGCTGGCCTTAATTTAGTTGGCTTGACAAAGCAGACCGGCGATAAACGGTTTGATGTATTTTGTATGAGAGACAACAAGGACTTGCTTGGCGATGCAATGCAATGGGACCCGATATTCGACAAACCAGGTTTTGATCCAACCGGTGGTACCGCCAATTCTGACCAAGGTGCCATACATGGTGTAATCGCCATTGCTGCGCATAGTGAGTTGTGTCACTGTTTTTTTCTGGAAAACTACTTCACATATGGACTTTACAGACATGGAAAAAGTTTCGGAAGGAGTTAGAGCAGTCCTCCAACTATTTTCTGGCACAATAGCCATACTAGATGTAATTGAAGGTAAAGCAAGACCTGGAAACATGGATGGTCACGAACATTTCGGTTTCCTCGACGGTATCTCTCAGCCTGCAATGCGGTATAATTCAGAATTTGATCTTGATATAGATGGACTAACCCTTCCACAGTGGTCTTACTATCCATCCATGCCCCGGACAAACTGAAGTTGATGTAGGTGTCCTTATCACAGGATACGAAGGTGATCCGGCTCGCGACAAGCGTCCAGTGTGGGGGACAGATGGAACCTTCATGGTTTTCAGAAAGCTTGAGCAAGATGTACCCGGATTCAACGAGTATAAGCAACTGAATGGCCCAAAATGGAGGGATTTCGTTCCACCAGTACCGATGGAACATGGAAAAACCCTTACGGATAAGGAGGGTACTGATCTTTTCGCTGCAAGGTTATTTGGGAGGTTTCAATCAGTAAGTACAAGTTCTTACCATCCTCACCTCCGACTCAGTGCCTGCGCCCAGGGAGCTCCACTGCCACTATGCCCAGTCTTCGATGACCTTGAATTAGCTGCGGATCAGAGCAAGAATAACAATTTCGACTATTCAATTCCAACCATCCCCGAACCAACGGATACATTCTGTCCTTTCACCGCTCATATTCGCAAAGTCAATCCTCGCAATCTAAGCCCATATCTGGACAGGAAATACATAGAAACATCTTCCATCCTCCGAGCAGGTATCCCATATGGCGATGAGGTCAGGCACTCCCAATGAGCAGCGGTATTTTCTTATTAATAACATAGTAACTGTTTCAGCTCCCAGCACAGGGACAACGGGGCCTCCTGTTTGTCTGTTATCAATCTAACTTGGACTCGGGCTTCGTCCGCCAGACCGTCGGGTTTGCCAACAATGTATATTTCCCTCCCACGTCTCTTGTTCCTCAACGACACGGTTGGTATTAGTAATGATCTTGTGCAGCCACCACTAATACAATTCGATTAGGACAAGACGCTATCATTGGTGGTCCAGATAAGCTATGGAATATATTCCTCACACTCAACAACGGAGGAGGTGCAACCATTGCTTTGACAGGACTTGCGAATACAGCAGCCTCTGCTAGCGACCCTCCAGGCGTTCCTCCGGAGTATTTTATCACGTCTAGGGGAGGAGAATACTTTTTCGTGCCTTCGGTCTCAACTCTCGATCTGATTTCTGGGAATGTGTGAGACGACAATGGCATATAGTCACCATGTACAATCGCTGTACCAGTATGTTACGTGTTGGTCAAGTTGCTTCCTGTTTGAATTTGATATGCTTTCAAAATTCTCCCGAACTTCGAACTTGTGAGCCGTGTTACATTCCAGACTCTGGCTGAGTGCATCATGGAATGTTCAAAGTGATGGACGACACTTCAAGCTTCAGTGGGGAAATCGGGTGCTCGCAATGGACGAACCCGTAGTAGTAGTAATACAGTGACATCCGCATTACATATGCATGTGCACATTACACAGTTATAAACATGGGACACGCGGGCTGACATTTGCTATAGGTTTGATCTTGCGTTGCTGTCGACGCCTAACGACACTGCTGGCATACGTAGGGACCCTTTGCGGGATGTGTGGATGGCCCAGATGACACAGGTCAGTCCCTGTATCTCAATCTCCAGCGCTGAACTCACTCTCCAGTGAGCCGCGTCCCTTTGACTCGCGTTGAGTCGATGCTCATTGTGCCGTCTTCGCTGTCACCTCGTCCACCACTCCTGTCATCTCACCCTCGACGTATCTCGCCTGGTCTCTCGATCCCCTCCCGCAGGTTCTCGATTCGTCCAAAGGCGATCGTTCGACTCGGGCTCTCTATAGGGAGCTCCACCGGCGCGTTCCACGGTACGAATACACTGGCGTCTCCAATGCTGACCCGTTTCCATCGTCTGACAAGTTCGGGCGGCTCGGTCTTGAGCCTATCAAGTATGTCTTGCACCTTTGACTTGTGATGCTCTTCTCGTCTGTAGGGGTTTCCAGGTTCTCTGCAACGCTTGGCACTCCTCTGCACTTACTCGACTTGATCGCACGACTTCCAACGCGTTCGCGTCACCCGTGCGTCCTCTCGTGTCTCCGACACACTTAGGGGAGTTTCGTATCTTTGATCGCTTTTGCTGACACTCCCCAGTGAGCCGCGTGCCTTCGACTCACGTTGAGTCTTCACCATCACCCCGTCTACCGTCGACGTTCATCCCGCTCTCGGCTCTCGATGTCACTTACAGAGCACCGCCCCCGCCACGTTTCCGAGGGTAGTTGGCACGTGGACATCTATAAAACGACGCTTCCCATTACTAGTCGCAGAGACCCAAAACAATGGAGACGGTGTCCGGTTTGTCGTACGTGAGGAGCGCATAGAAAATTTGGGCCCTGCCGAGGTGACGTGTCAAGACGTAGCCTCCAGCGAAGATGCGAATGCGTTCGTGTCAGACGTCCTTGCGGGCCCGCCGGCCCTGTCCACAGCCTTGTTGGCTCGGATGTATGTCCTCCGAAGAACCGACGATGGCCGCAGCTTCCATGTTGTTATTCTCATCGCTCACTGCATCACTGACAGTTGTTCGACGAGCACCATCATGCGAACATTCTGCGACACGTTGTCTCTCCCTTGGAAGACAGATTAGCCATGTGTCTTCCATTGGAAAGTCGTGTCCGGTATGGTCCGTACAGTCGACTTAACGATGCCCAGTGGAGGTGGAAACGTGTCATTGGATTCGTGTTATATATCATCAAGTATCGCATGTTCCAGGTATGCATTAAGAATCATCGCTCATGTGGCGTTGGATGCACGATTTGACATATGAAGAGGGAGGTCATACCTTACCGGCAACACTGAAGACCAACACTTGTGTCACGCCTGCTCTTTCTGGAGTACGCTCTGCATATTTCTCTCCCGAAATTTCAAAACTCGTCGTGGATAATTGTCGACGTCACTGGATCACGTTTGACTACGCCTATTTTGTCCTCACTCAGGTGGCCATGACGCGTGTCCTGTGTCGACGTTATCTTCGAGGCGAGATAGGGGATCAAGAATGGCAGTACAGAAAGCGACAACCCATGTATATCTGGGGTCCACTCAATCTGCGCCCCTATATGGACCAACAATGGTTTCAGAACGGGGGTGCAGGCGAAGTCGGGCTGAACGTCGGCTACTTTCATTGCGTCCTTCCCTTCATGCCTCTTGGCTCCAGCGGAGAGATTCGGAATTTTGATTGGGCTGATGGTGCACCCCCCTTTTCTTCTCTTCTCTCGTTCAAACGATTCTTACATCGTACAAAACTGTTAAAGATCCAGACAGAAAGGTTCATCGCACACCCGAATTTTCTGGAAATCATCCTCGGGTCGCATAGTCACTCAGTGAAAAAGTCCAGGGACGTTGCGATGGAATGGATAAATAAGGGGGAGACCCAACCAGCGGGGAGTCCTCCAATCAAATGGGTGGTCGATCGTCGGTCGATCTCGACTCAGATCGGAGCGAGTGTCGGTAACGTAAGTCCACTAAACCTCTCGTTGAACAAGCCCGTTGAACGGTCCTTAGAAAATTGCAGATAGATCCCTTTATCCCTCTTGAATACCCGTTGCCGTCCAGCCACCTTTTATCACCCCTTTCCGGAGTCCAACACCCGAGTCGGGCTGGATACTCTGTAGGTACGCCACCTGTGCCTTCGCAGCACAGCACGCCTGCGCTCCGCATTGCATATTGGAGAACGTTTCTGCATTCAAGGTCGGCAGAGCTGTATATTGGTGCCAGGACAAGCCGCAAGATGCTACAGTATCATATCTTCTATGACCGAAATGTCTTCAGTGACGATATAGTTGCGGAGTGGCTAGACGAGGTTCGGGTTGCGACGATATGGTATCTTGGTCGGGAAGAAGGAAACCGTTATGACTCCAAGCTGTGATTATATACTTGCTTGCAGTTAATAGTACCTCAGATGTCCACCCAATATGTTGTAGGTACATATGTATGATATATGAACCCTTGAAGTGGATATTTCTAACTGCATATGTCAAAGTGATACCTTTGGTTGAAAGCACATCAAAAATGCAAACATATTATCATTCACTTGCTGATCTGTGATTGTTGGAGCGAACCATTTAATTTTATAGTCCTCCACTTTGGACCAATCGATAGGAGTGGGCACTGGGGTGTTAAGTTGAGAAGACATGGTGTGAATAGGAGTTCACATGAATCATATACAAGCCTTGACACCGTGGAAAGAGGCGCATATATCGCCATTATCAAGTGCCGTGTACACGCAGGATGGCAGATAACAAGCATCAGCCAGCTCCAGCCAGCAGTTTCTGAGTTCCATAGTAACTCTTATTACTTGTACAGCGAATAAGATCGGCTGGTAATACATAAAACAGACAAAAAGAGGGGAAGCCGACATCTATCATCACCCAGTAACCAACATAGATCACCATTCAAGAGTAGAGTTGCCGCCACAAGAACTGCCCGCTCCACTGCACGAGGTGGTATCTGCGGTTGGCGGACCGTCCACGGTTGCAATTTCAACGCCTTGACCCCCGCCACGAGACATAGCCTCAGCGGTTGCCTGCTTGACCATCCACTTACTCGTGCCGATGACAGCGTCCAGCTGCTCGGGCTCCGGCAGTAGAACCAGCAAATTGTCATCTTCCTGTTTCATGTCAAACGAGATAATCGAGTAGTCCATATCGTTCAGACAGGCGCCATCGGTGAGTCGGAAGTTGCGTTTGTGAAGTGGACCTGTTTCAAAGGTCAGCGCTCCTTGAATGCACTTTCTAACATGCAACGAAGAGACATACAAGAAACGTAAAGATTGCCATTCATATCATCACCGACGATACCATGGTCAAGAACAAAGGCCCGCTTGTGGGGACACATCTGGGGAGGGTGTCAGAAACACAATACGGGCAGTTGAATTATTTCCTTTTACCTGCTGAACAGCAAAAAAGCCCTTGCCGGGCACATGGAAGAGGGCTAGTTGGGAGTCTCCATATTTGACAGCGGCAGACCTGGATAACGGTTCAGCGTGGGATGGCGAAAGTATCGAAGCACTCACGTGTTGGCATCAGAGATCTCCAAGTCTTGAATCGTAGCTAGCTTGCGCCATTTCCATTCGGACTTTGGTGTTGCGACGGAGGATGCATGGAATTTGTTCGGGGGGAATTGTTTCGGCCAGTCTGCTGGGCGCTTTTGACCACGCTCTTTGATGGGCTCTACCTGGTCTTGGCCTTCGTTCTAGACCACAACTCAGTAGGAACAGTGCAAATAAATGGGGGACTTACTGTGTTGACGAACTGACGGAATTGCCGCCTTCTGGCAGGGTCTTTTACGACTACACTCCATTCGTCATGGTACGTCCCAACCAAGGCTTCCATCTCCTTTTCGAGCTCTTCGCAGATACCAAGTTCATCGTCCAGTAAGATTTTTTTCAGTCTCTGAAGAGAAAGAAATGAAGTCAGTAGGATATAAGAAGGGAAAATCACGTAACCCACATCGACTCCTCCCTCGAACTGCTCGACCCAGCGAGCGGTACGCATGAGCCTGTCGGCTGTGCGGATATAATACATAAGGAAGCGGTCAAGGATCCGCACAACCTTCGATGGTGGGACGTCCTTCGCAAATAGAGTGGCGTGACGAGGATTGCTACCGCCATTTCCAGCCAAGAAGACTGATTGCAAGATTAGCCGTGGAAAGATTACAAAGAGTTGACTCACTGTTCCACCCCTTGTCTGTAGCAATCAGACCGAAGTCCTTGGACTGCGCTTCTGCGCATTCTCTGATGCAACCACTAACACCACCCTTGAGCTTGTGAGGGGAACGGATGCCTTTGTAACGTTCCTCGAGACGGATCGCCACTGAAGAGTGGTTCAGCATGCAATGCAGAACAATTCACGAAAACCACCTACATCCGACCGAATCACCAATGCCGTACCTACACCAGGTGGATCCGACACAAGACTTGACAGTACGCAGGGCTTTGCCTGGAAAACACCTTAGCTTTGGGGAATTGAAGTCCGCCCTGAATGGTTACCATATGCATGGCCACTCTCAAATCCAACTCCAACTAAGTCTTCCCAGATGTCTGGAAGGTCTTGCTTGCGAGCGCCAAACAAGTCAATGCGTTGTCTAACGGACACTTAGAGTGGGTTACAATAATGACGGTTGGCGAAGTCTTACCCTCCGGTGATTTTTGTGTACAAGTTGTCTATATATAGTTTGAGCAATTAGGAGCGACGGGTGTATTAGAACTACTTACACTTCTTTGCAACTTGTCCGAGCACGATCAACTTATCTGGTGTGATCTGTGCCATCTGGTGAACCCTGGAAAGGTGATAACGGTGTGGAAGGTTACCTCGCCTCCAGCAACTCGTGGAACAACGGAAAAGGTTCCTAATGATATTAAGTATCAAGAAAACATGAAACAACGCCCAAGATCGCTTACCATCCCGTTGCATGTTTGCTAGGTACCTACATGCTGATTCAACAGTATGCTCCACGAAAGGCAGAGTAATGGACCCACCTGTCATTAGTGTCCTGATTTGCGTGGTGTGACGGTGCCACAACGAGCTCGTTGTAAAGTGACGAAAGGATGGAGGCTATAATGGACCATAAGTGACAGGAATAAAAAACGTGCCAAAGTACATACCAACTGCAGGCCTACACAACTCACAACCTAATGAGTCTGGTTTGATCCCTGCAGACTTTACGACATCGGGGAATGTTTTGAGCTTCCGTAGTCTGCATAGCAAGGGCATTTATGTAAGCAGGAAGTTGGAGATCGATTGTTAGCCCCACTTGATAACGGTAAAGAGCTCCTGACGAGTCATGGCAAAGTGGGAGCAAAGGTTGTTGGAAATCGCCTGTCCAGACTTCTTCATCTCAGCCTAGAGATGGCAGTCAGGTCGTGGATCCTATACAAAGTACCAGCCCCGAACCTTGAAGATATTAGTAACAAGTGGCATGCAACCACCGCAACCAGTCCCAGCCTTTGTCTTGCACTTCAAATCACTAATGTCAGATACGCCGGATTTAACACACGCTGCGATATCGCCCTTGGTCACGTTCTGCAGGGGGATGAACTCTCATATGCGAATATCCATAGGAAGTATAACCCACATGGCAACTGCAGACCTGTGCATCGTCGTCAAGGTCCGCACCATCTTCTTCACCTTTATTTCCAGACCCAACGATGAACTGAGATGGTGGCGCCTCGATAGCTTTCTAATATCACTGAGAAAAGAAGATCAACCACATCTAATCATTCTCACCTTCTTCTTGACGAGGCTGACGAGTTTGACGTAATCGGAAGTATCCCCGACCATCATTCCGCCAAGGAGATATTTGCCGTCTGCGGTAAAGATGTACCTAAATGAGTTGCCAAGGACGTGAGTCTATCGGTCACAGTTTGTTAGAAGACCGTACTTCTTATATACAAAGGAAAAAGGATCTTTGTAGGTCAGGCATTCTATTTCAGAAGTTGAGCCCTGAGGCTTGGAATGTGCAGTGCCCGCTTCGGTAGGTCGCGATTCCTTCTGGGTTGCTGGACTGGCGTTGTTGATTTTGATTTCCCAAGCTGGGTTCGCAGGAGGTTCCTGAGGGGCACGTGATGGTTCTCTTCGTGCAACTTCAACTTTCTTCACACGTGGCGTAGTTGCTCCTCTCGAGGTCCGCTTGTCAGCAAAGTAGTCGCCGAATGAAGCAACCTGTAGCTTAAAAGTCAGATCATTCATTCAATCAAATGGGGATTTGGCACCGACGTCAACACCCATGAGTTTTAACTTTGTAGACAAATCGGGCATGTTCTAACGGAGTATTAGGTTAGATGGCTTTCCTCTCATAGAATGAATGGCATACCATTTGTCTGGGCTTAAAGCCACCAAGTTCGGTCTCGATTTGGGTAAGGTTGAAGGTTAGGATATCAGCCATTTCGACTATAAGATGTGAGCGTGCAGCGGCGTGGTAGGGATTGAAATGTATACCTCCTGGACCAATAAGACCAAAAGTGTTTTCTCGCCAGCTAGCACATTCGCCGATGGCATAGACGTCAGGAGCACTGGTCCTGAGAGAGTCATCGACGGTGATCCCTCCTCTCTCCCTGCATTTCAATCCAGCTTTCCGCGCTAAATCATCGCGAGGAGTGATTCCAATTGCATAGATGACCATTTGAGTATCCAGTTGTGTGTCGTCCGATAAGACAAGTCCAGTCAAGACACCCTCGGGGGTGGTCACGATGTCCTTTACAGATGCCTTGGTGAGAACATCCACGCCCATCGCCTCGATACGACGCAAGACGATTTCGCCACCGTCATCGTCAAGTTGACGAGATAGGGGAAATGCTTGGCGATTAACAATGGCAACTTTTCCTATGGTCTCCCTGGAGAAGATTTTGTCATTTTAGCGGATAAGACAGCTGCGGTATCGACGAACGTACAGATCGAAGACGGCTTTTGCGGCCTCTAGGCCAAGTAATCCTCCGCCGACCACCACCGCCTGTCATATACGTTAACACGGGTCAAGGGGTCATTGAAGAATCACCAACACGGCCGCCCTTGACATGATCTTCTTGGGAATAACTCAATATACTGTCGAGATCCGCGATGTTTCTGTAGACGAACACGCCCCTAGACTCTGCTACGCGTTCTGGGGAAATGTATGGGGGAAGAGTGCTCTCAGAGCCGGTGGCGAGTACACAGTAGTCGTAGTTGATCACACGACCTTGGCTGGTGGTAACCAAATGGGCGGCAGTGTCCAGCGAAGTCACTTGTTCACCAGTATAGAAGATAAACCGCTCAGGGTCCTGCTGAGCATACCACTCCACTGTTGAGATACTTAGATGACGAAGAGACAGCGCGTCTGATTAGTATGACCCACCCTGATTGAGGTACAGTTTCTCCACAGAACGATGCTGAAAATATTCAGTAAGGGCCACTCGATTGTAAGCCAGGTGTGCCTCTGTGTAAGATATTTTCAGTAAATACCGCGTATCTAGGAGATAAGGAATGCATGCGAACAGCTTACCTTCTCCACAAGTAATCAGTCGATAGCGTTTGGCCTCATCTAAGTTGAGAATTTTCTCGATAAACGCTTGATGGGAACAAGATAAATACAGCGTGTGTGTTGTGTGGCGTCCATGCTCACCGATCCCCACCATCCCCAGTCCAACGACGAGAATCGTCTTTGGCACTGGGCTAGATGTCTGTGGAACGCCCTCTGGATGGCCGAGAGCTCCATTTGCTGCAGTACTCTCGATTGCAACGGACATGGTGTCTTGCATTTGCAGCGCGTTGAGGGGGCAGAAGCAGGTAGCGTGGATTCCTTTCACTCTCGTTAAGATAGACCTTTGCTTGGTCGACGCAGGGAAGACGCAAAGATGGCGAGCATTAATTACTGGGCACGGGCCTGCTTGGTCTGTGGAGCAGCTGTCCCGATAGTACCTGGTCCATTCCGAGGTTAGTTCAGCGCCTTATCATTTTTTTGCAGGCACCGACAGGATAACGGGGCCAACAAGAGTGTCTCTGTTATCGTCCCGAAAAAAGGACCCCGGACACCCCCACTTTCCTTGACAACATCAATAAGACGCGATCGGATGGGCATTCGTGACGTGCAGTGCCAATCAACCCGATCACCGGCACCCTTGGCCTAGAACGACGTTGCTTCCGTCTGCGAAGCTAACCATTTCCGAACTCGGTGCGGCTCAGAGGTATGTCGCGGACCATTTGCAGTGGACAGGTGGGATATCAGACCTGTGCTCCCGGACATTATCTCTTGCGAGGCTTATCTTTCTGGCGTGGCTTATCATTCAGCATCTGCTCGTCCACCAATATTCCAGGAACATCCTTATCTTTGACACGTCCCGAGGACTCGAACTGCATCCCTGCATCCTCGTAAGCGGTCCTGGCCACAAGAGATTCACCAGTCATAAAAAAACATAAGAGGAGCAGAGATTTACACAGAAGGACGCCCTGCCCCCCTCAGGATAGCTCTTACCCCTCATGGCCGCACGCAGTTCTTCCATCAGCTTCAGGGAAGTTGTGATTAACCCCACCAACCTGAAATGCTCGTCCCTGCCTTTGTTTTCTCTTCGAAACCAATACTCGATTAACTTCCATCTGTACGACCCGTCTTTCCTCATTTACACCGCTGCGAATCCTTGACGTTGCTCCACAGCGCTTGGCTGGGATTTTTCGTGGCCTTGTAAGTTCCAGGAATGTTAATGATACGACGGCCGAAACTTAGTCTTCGCTTGCAGCTTGTCATGGTTTGCATTTGCCCCTCTGATTCCAGATGTCATCAAGCAGGATCTCCACTTGACTTCTGCCCAAGTCGGTGGGTATTCGCTATCAACTGCTACTAATGTACACAATATGTACTTATTTTTGTAGGAAACTCTAATGTGGTCTCGCTATCCGCCACCCTTTTCGTTCGCATGATCGCAGGCCCAATGGTTGACCGTCCGTATAACTTAGGCTTTCTTACGCGTCTTTCTTACATCCATTTCCAGGATATGGTCCCCGCAAAGTTATGGCTGTGTTGCTTGTTCTTGGTGCAATCCCTTCAGGGTTGGCTGGAACTGCGCATACCGCCAACGGCCTCTACTTCATCCGCTTCTTCATTGGTATCTTAGGTGGAACTTTCGTGACATGCCAGGCATGGACCACCGCATTTTTCGACAAGAATGTGGTTGGAACAGGTAATTGGGCTCCAATCAACTTTACTGACTTGCTTGCTAATTTAGAAATACTCTACAGCAAACGCTCTGGCTGGCGGTTGGGGAAATGCAGGCGGGGGTGTCACATTCGTCGTCATGATTGCTTTGTACAATGGCTTGCTTTCAGCTGGACTCAGACCGGGTCTCGCATGGCGTGCATCGTTCGTCGTCGTCCCAGTCCCATTCCTGCTCCTCGTTGCCGCTGCCATGATGATGTTTGGAACGGACCACCCCGCTGGCAAATGGAGCGACAGACACAAGGCAATCGCGCACCCACGTGAGCTTGCAGAATCAGAGGACGAAAGGCCGTACACCACTCCCGACGATGGCAAAGTCGATTCTGAGAAAAAAGGTGGCTTGGCAGACATTCAAGTCACTGTTGCCCCAGCCCAAGACAAGAGTTTGTCATCTTCTCTTACACACCAAACATCCTATGATTGACCCGGTTCGACAGATATGATTTCTGAGCTGGATTACGCCATCAGCGAGCCACTTACACTCAAGCTTGCGTTAAAGATTGCCACTACACCTCTGACCTGGCTTCCTGCTCTAGCATACCTCACGACATTCGGCTACGAGCTCGCTATTGATGCCAACTTGGCAAACGTATTCCTTGCGCTGTACAAGTCGAAGACCTTCGACCACACCAAGGCTGGATATGTCAGTGACACGACACCGCCTCAGTTCCCATCCTGACCTTTTCCTACAGCTCGCATCCATCTTTGGCTTCCTCAACTTTTTCACCCGTCCCTTAGGCAAGGATCTTCCCGCCTCACTGGTTTAACTATCACTTAACTTCGTGTGCAGGTGGATACTTCGGTGATTTAGTGTACAGGAGATGGGGAGTGCCTGGAAAGAAGTACCTCTTGATTTTCCTGGGTATCGCGCAAGGATTATTGTCTCTGGGTATTGGCGTGTATATTGATAGCCATCACCCTTCCTCTTGTAAGCATATTTTCCTTTCTTTATGGCTCCTCTGCAAGATGCTGACTAGGAGCATAGTGACGGTGGTAATCGTTCTGATCATCATTCTCGCGATGGCGAACGAGGCTGCGAACGGCGTTAACTTCTCGCTGGTGCCTCACTGCAATCCTTGTGAGTATAAGTTGCCATAAAAGTGGATCTTCTATTCACAGCCTTTTAATGAAGGTTCTAATGGCTTCATGGTGAGATCCTCATTCGCACACCCACGCTATATATGACACTTACATTCCGGACCGCAGAGTGGCATTGTGGGAGCTATGGGTAATGTCGGAGGAATCATTTTCGCACTTGTCTTCCGATTCCACCCAGTCCCTGTCGGTAAAGCATTCTGGATCTCCGGAATCATTGCTTTGGTATGTTCAATTTGATTTCACTAGGGAGAACTATTCGCTCATTCCTTGTCGTATAATTAGGGCATCAACTTGTTGATCACCGTTATTCGCGTGCCAAAGGTTTGATAGACTTGAAGATGCTCTGTCAATATAGATTGTTATATACTTGGCGTCAATGTTTGATGCATCATGTTCGACAATATATGAACGTGTACTTGTCTAGTCAATTTCAGAATCAATTAAGTATGTGGAGTTGTGTACACCTGTGTACACTCGAATGCTGTTTGCGCCAGCAGAGCCATTGCTTGACGATGGCAGTCTACTTGCACCCTGAAAGAAATGGAAATATACGTGGTGTACAGTCTCCTGAATCATTATGTTACTATCACTTGACTGGTATTGCAAAATGACATTGAGATGCAAAACACTACCAACAACATGCAACACTTTGATCCAAGCCAAGTAGTCATAGACAGAGCACGTTATACTATATACCAAGAGGGCTATATCCTTTAAAAAAGATGTCTGTACATGAGCAGGAAGCAATTCACTGCTCCAAAGGGGCTATTTACAGAATAAATCATCAGGGCTGAAATCAAATCACAACAGATAAACATGCAAAGCTGTAATGAGATTCTTCATATACTTCCTCACTTCCTACAAAAATTTTAGACACAGTCAAAAGGTCATTTCAATTGAGATTGTTGTTGCAATGAAGTGATTGGCAAGAGCGTGACAATATCAAGCGGAGTAGTGGCGGAGTGACAGCAACAGCCACCGCAGTGCGTAAAACAGTCTTACATAAGAGCCGCCGTTGGTGTTATCAAAGCGTCGGAGTTGCAACGCAAGATGTGACACTGCGTGACAGCTCTCCATTTGGCGGATGGGAACCTATGGGAACACTTGCAACTCTGCATCATTTTGTGCGATAAACCGGCATCGTTCTGGCAACTTCTACACCTCACACATTGATTTAATTTCTATCAGAAGTTCCTTCATACACGGTCCTCTACCTGCCTATTAATCTTTTCACTACTTACATGCGTGGTTGTGTAGTTCTGAGACATGGTGTTTGTCAAGTGATAGTAAGGCTTCTCGTCCTCAATGTGGGACTCTCGACTGCACAACGTATGGGGTCTTCATCTAATCTAAAAAATTTATCACGACAGACTCAGGTGAGCGTCGCCTTCGCCCACAGTCTCTGCTTAAGGCTGGCAAGGTGTATCTCTAGAACACAGTGCCATTACCAATCTCTCTCTACATGCCCTTAAAAGGCAACAAGTTCACTCGTCAATCATGTTCCCACGAATGAAGACTCTGGGCCTTGTCAAGCAAGGGAAAATCGTTTTACAGCTACCTGCAAAACATTAGACCGCTTGCTGCTACGCTCCACACAGCTTTTTTGTTTACATGTGGAGTAATACAAATAGAACTAATCCAGATATAGTCTGTCACAGCGTCACGACTCAATAGACCACTTTAGTAGCTGGAGGCCCGTCATGCCCTACGGAAATCGTCGTCACATTCTACAGGCAGCAAACGAGTAGATTGTCACGATGTTTGCTCGTATGCGCGCCCAAGCCAGATTGATCGAGCCAAGGTTGTGCTCAAGGATAGGCTTGAAATAACTTGTGGAACATATTGTAGATGCTGTGACACTGCCAGCAACGACTAGTATTAAGAGCTAATGAGTAAGATCGCGTAGTAAACAAGAGGGTAAGATAGCAAGTAGGGGGTCAGACATGATGGAAACACGATTTGCCATTCGATTGAAACCCGGCACTCAGCATTTGGCGCTGCGTGGATGAGAGAGCGCTGACTTCCACATCTGCAAAGCTAAGCGTCACTGTGGCCAGCCATAATGACGCTTAACTGAATTACTTTGCTTAGCCGACTCGTCTCACCCAATCAGAGAGGTCACCGAAGTATTCAAAAGTGTAGCGTCACTGGGGGCCTCTCTCAGATGCAGCTCGTTGAGTTGTAACGTTGTGACAGATTAGTTCTATTTGTACTACTCCACATGTAAACAAAAAAGCTGAGTGGAGCGTAGCAGCAAGCGGTCTAACGTTTTGCAGGTAGCTGTAACAGACTCCAGCCTCATTGGACGATAGTGTCTGGTGGTCGAGATCATCTAAATATGTAGTTTTGGTCTACGTCCCTGAAAGGTGCTCATTTGTGCGAATGATTCCTGACCTGAAGCACGACATCGCTCGCATTCAAATCGGTTTCTTAGAATGGCTGGCTTCGAGACTAACTGATACATAGTACCAATGATTGATTGATCCCTTGTTTGGGCCGGACCCTTATTCTAATGTTGTATTAGCACCATAAACGTGGGTGGTGAGCAAGCGCAAGGAAAACGTGGCAGACATGCCGACTCGAACAGCTGGGTCGTATCGTTGAGGAGGGGACTCATACGCAAGTGCCAATGGCGGGCCCAAGTACTTGGCAAGTCTAAGGCGCTGATATCATGGCGTAGGACGAAAAAAAACTTTTGCTGCCACCGGGCGTACCTTTATCATGGAATGTTAACCCACCATGAAAGTCCTGGCTCGGCCGAGTTTCAGCTCACTTATCGTCCAACTGCGTTTCCGAGATTTATCATATTTCTAAACATAGGTGCCCCTGACATAAGGCCACCTCCCGAGCGAGGCGGAATGTCGTGCTGTCAAGTTGTTGTCTATCAAATTGACAGCAATAATCAACACTGCACTATCAACACGGACCCCAGATACCGCCGGCGACATAACCTTGATCTACCAAGTTTGGGCCAAGCCGCACAACATTGCAGCAGTTTATTATGCTGAGGAGTTGTTATGAAACCACATACTTCCAGTCGAAAAGTCGACTTTCATCACGACTGTTAAGCGATGATGCTTGAATCACCTATCTCTGAGCTAGCTTCGATCGGATGGGAGGGCAGCTGCTCTCCGTACGAAGCATCCCTCTTCTCTCCCTTGACCACCCCAAGTATTTCACCCCCACCTGAACTCTTCGCATGGGATAGTAAAGACCTCTTTTCTTCTCCTTTCCTCCCGGCGTCTCTTGATGATCCAACGAGGGATGGGCCTGCCCTACCCAAAGCCCTACCTCCACTTGCACCCAACGCAACGCCATTAGAAGTAGCCGAAGCGGTATACCATTTTTTCTTATCAGGGACGCTAAGAACGCTAACGATATTTAACGCAGGATCGCGAAACACCAGATAACTGGGTCAAAAGAGTGCGCCCCATTGACTAGTTGAGAAGGCACACTCACGAACCGTCCTTTAGAACCCCAAACTTGTCCGACTGACAGGGAAGCACCCTTTCAACTCCGAGGCGAGGCTTTCCTCGCTCTTCGAAGCCGTGAGTACCTCTATCACATTCTGGACACGGTACCTGAACGAAAGCGCCTGATTCACAGGGGTTCTTGACACCAGCCCACCTTCACTTCGTTCGCAACCATGGCGCAGTGCCCCGGGTTACCGAGGACGCGGCAAGGGAATGGACCATACGCATTCATGGTCTGGTACAGCGCGAGATCTCCGTTACAGTTCATCAGCTGAGCCAACTTTTCCCCATTGTGACGCTACCCGTCACTTTTGTATGCGCTGGAAACCGAAGGAAGGAGCAAAACGTAGTTCGAAAAACGCTCGGATTTAGTTGGGGAGCGGCAGGAGGTACAGATCAAACAGTTAGAGCCAAACACCAGCACTAAATTCTACCGTTCCAGTATCCACTGCCCTTTGGACCGGCGTGTATTTGGCAGATATCTTGGACTACGTGAGACCCAAGCGAGGGGTGGCAAAGCATGTCGTTTTCGATGGTGGAGATAGCCTCCCCAACGGACCCTATGGGACCTCTCAACGACTATCATGGGCTGCTAACAAGGACAAGGGGATGCTTATTGGTAAACAACTCCTCAAGAGCATCTTCAGTCAATACTTACGCGGATATCTCAGCCTGGGCTATGAATGGCTTACCTCTCGAACCTGACCATGGATTCCCTGTGAGGCTCGTCGTACCGGGCCAGATTGGAGGCCGATCCGTTAAGGTACTGTCGTTGATATCGTCGTGTAGAAATATTTGACGACATCCAACTTTTTAAAGTGGCTAAAGCGGATCGAGATCAGCGATCGTGAAAGCCAGCACTACGTAGGTACTAGCGCTTTGGAACAATTATTGTTAACTGAGAAATTGTGTAGCTACACTTCTGGGTAAGGAAGGATGATGTCCACTGGAGGTCGCATTCTCAATGTCTTGCCTTAAGGATAACAAGCTTTTACCCACCCAAGTGATGCCCGATCAGGCACGTGCCGAGAGGCATTGGTGGTATGATCCAAGGTAAGTCAACATCCCTGACGATTGCCTTCAAAGTAAACTGATGAGGGTAACGGCAGATATATCATTACGTCAGTAGCGATAAAGCTGGCTCACTCATCCTTGCAACTGACCATGGAGCAGCGACCTAAACATAAACAGCGCAATTGCTAAACCCGATCATGATGAGACGTTGGTGATAAGTAAACACTCACAATCGGATGGCTCCTATACTGTTCGCGGGTATGCTTATGGTGGTGGCGGACGACGTGTGACCCGAGTAGAGGTTTCTCTGGACGAAGGTGCAACATGGACTTTGGCAGAAATGTAAGGATCATTGGGGCCGTCATTTTGTATTCTTACTCAGAACCCGCAGCGAATACCCCGAGGATCGCTTCCGCGATATATGTCACATAGACCCCGTCTACGGAACTCTCGATTTGACAGAAAGAGACACTTCATTGTGAGTTGTGAACGTGCGATACACTTTCAAAGCGTCTTACATGTAGTACAGTTGCTGGTGCTTCTGGAGCTTTGACGTCAAACACAGCGCTATGGCACAGTGTAACGCGTTGATGGTCAAGGCGTCGGATGAGGGGAGTGCGATTCAGCAACGGGACATGTAAGAACAAGCTGCTTCACAGTTATGCGTTACTCACCAACAAGTAGGTATTGGCACGCACTAGGAATGATGAACAACTGGTGAGTACATACCTAAATTGGATCCATTCAATGCAACTGAGGTACAATTTTAATAGGTGGTTTAGGGTCGCAGTGCACAAAACTGAAGACAATGACAACGTCACACTGCGCTTTGAGCACCCAACCCTTGCAGGGACTGCATCCGGAGGATGGATGGAGGTGTGTGAACAACTTGATTAAATATCGCGGATGATGGCTTACCAAGTATAGCGGATGCAAGCGTCAGGGCAAGACATCACGAAACCGGTCTTTGGGAAGCAGGCGTCAGAAGAGAAACCCGCCGACGTGAAGCCGAAAGTAGAAGAAATACCTCTTACGAAGCCAGGTGTTACCCGAAAGATTACGATGGAAGAGCTAAAGAACCAGGATCGAGAGCGTCCATGGTTTGTTGTTAATGGGGAAGTATACGATGGGACACCTTTCTTAGATGAGCATCCCGGTGGCGGCGATTCTATTATCCTTGTTGCCGGCGAAGACGCCTCAGAGGACTTCTTTGCCATCCATTCAGCGGAAGGCAAGAGAAAACTGGCGCAGGTGTGTAGGTCCTCCAACAACGGTAGGATCCACTGACGCATCACAGTTTCATATTGGAACACTGGCAAAATCAAGCGCAGATACCTCTGAAACAAGCGAGAAGGAAATCGGCGGCGTATTTCTTGACAGGACTAAGTGGAAAGACGTCAAGCTAACTAAGATCGAGCAAATAAACCATGACTCTTACCTCTATCGATTCGAGCTGCCACGAGAGGATCAGCTGCTTGGACTGCCTGTGGGCCAGCACGTATTTGTGCGCCTTAAGAGAAAGGACACAGGAGAAATGGTCCAGAGGGCGTACACACCGGTCTCGAAACAGGGGGCAGTCGGTTCCATCGAGTTGTTGATCAAGTTGGTTTCCTCCCTTGGTTCGAGAAATGAGGCTGACAACGGGGTAGATTATACCTAGCGACCAAGGAGTTCCCGATAGGAGGTAAAATGACGACAGGATTCCATCAACTCGTGCTCGGCGACACTGTGCAGCTGAAAGGACCACTCGGGTCTTTCGTCTGGAACGGACAAGGTGTCGCCAATTGGAGAGGGTCCGAGCGGAAAATAAAAGAAGTGGGAATGATATGTGGAGGAAGCGGTGAGCGTCACAAGCAATGAACAAGTTGAATTCACTGACCAGCGACCAGGGATCACGCCCATTCTACAAGTCCTCCGGGGCATCTTCCTTGACTCTCTGGACACTGAGACGAAGGTGTGGGTGATAAGCGCGAACAAGACGGAGGAGGATATCCTTTGCCGAGATGAACTTGATACTTTGTACGCGCAACACGGTCCACATCGCATGAAGCTGCATTACGTCCTTGGCACCGCACCCCCTGGATGGACAGGAAGCATTGGTCGAATCGATAACGAGATGCTCGGAACAGAGATGCCTAGTCCTTCCGAGCAGGGCATCATTCTAGTGTGTGGACCAGAACCAATGATTAATTACGCAGTGAAGCCAGGATTGAAGGCAGTAGGTTGGGATCTCGAGAAGCACCTGGTGGTGTTCTGAATAATTCAATATGCATCGTCGTTAGATAGAGTTGACTTCATTTATGCATTCGTATTTTTCCATGTAGCATTCTATGTTAGCTGTATGCAGAGGACTTGGGGGTAGCATTGGCAGTGTGGAGAGAAGGATGTATGATCCGCACACGTGACTTATGTACCTCCCATCCTCGTCACGTGACATTTATATTTCTTCGACTCCCTTTCTTTTAGTTACCTAAGTACCCCATCATAACATTCCGACTTATGCACGTCACAGGAATCGCACAGTTTCTCTCGATGTCTACTTGTCATGGGCTGGGTAAAAACTTAATGCATTCCATTCCCATGGCACCGTTTGCTACAGACTCGCCCACTGGAAAATGGAGAGATGAAATGCTTGCTCTTCACCGAAATGGCGTAGGGATAGAGGCTACGGGAGATGAGATGCATCGTAATTGTGCTGCCTCTTACTTCTACCAATGTACTCAACTTTTTTTTTCCACCAAATTCATGGTCATATTAGGGACTAGTACCCTATGCTAGATCTAGTACTCAACTTAGCGTTGGCGTTTTGCACATATTTTGCAACACATACCCTAGAGGTGCACTGGCTTTGTGAGTGAGCTTATTTGCCAACTTTTCTCCCCATCTTGTCCTTGGCACAGGGACCTGTCGCGTTCGGAGTCGCTGATTACGGTAGGGAACAACAGCAACGACCCGTCACTAATGCACCATGCATACCATTATTCCCGTGGTTCGTTGCCTGGTAATCTGAGATGCAACCTTGGTTGCCAATGGGGTGGGATATGCCGCCAAAAATATGTGTGTGTTGCATACGAAGCTGTACTACAAGATAAATGAGTTGAAGCTGGTGTGTCCACGAAAGATCTTCACTTGTTGCATCAACTCATGGTCATTTGCAGTCTCCAGCACTGCATGTCTGGTCAATTTGGATTCTGCTTCTGGTGCTCTACGTGCCGCGAAGTAGGCCTCCAGACATTGAACCGCGTTTCCTCGTCTCGTGCCACTCCAATAATGTAATCTGGGTGACAGTGGTTTCATGATTATCCGCCCATCACCCGTAATATACGAAGAACCAGCGCAAAGCCATAGCTTTGGTTGTCCCATGTAAGTATACAAGCGCAGGTCATTATCATCGTTGTTTCTCTGTCATTTCCACGAAGATAAATGGCTTCATCGTACTTGCATACGTAAGTCCTCCCGTTACTGGAGGTGATTCCTGACCCTGGTTGAAGACCGACGGGCTGTCGGACAATGTATTCCCGCTGGAATAGGAGCCCAACTAATGCAGTCGGAGGTAGACATCGTTTCCAGAAACTTGGCGTCATCGTCAGAAATTTCTTCAATGCTTTGGTTCCCTCTTAAATCTGTGACGTGTTGTCGGCCGTTTTCAACCCATCCCCGACGAACGCTGCTTCCAGCTCGGCAGGTCTCTCTTATCACTTTTGGTTAATAGCCCCCTGATAGATTAGAATCACGTAGTCCGCGGGATCGCCAACTTTGCTTTTTTACTACACAGATGAGAGTATACGAGGGGGCAGTGTGATCACTGTGATTCTCGTCCGTCTTCGAAGTAAAGGTAAATGTTCAACCGTGGCCCAGAGCTTCGTCTACTGGACGGCGTTTAAGTGGTTTTTCCACCACGCCTCAAACTCGGAGCAACTCAGACCCCCCTC
The DNA here is from genome assembly GCA_037178675.1 of Scleroderma bovista. Taxonomy (NCBI): domain Eukaryota; kingdom Fungi; phylum Basidiomycota; class Agaricomycetes; order Boletales; family Sclerodermataceae; genus Scleroderma; species Scleroderma bovista. Next base: position 32,454 of record JAYMGJ010000273.1, read on the forward strand.
GACGCCAAGATTCTCCGTCTCTTCGGTAGATAAATGACAGTCTTGAGGGCGTGTAGTAACTCCAGCAGGAGGGGGTGAGCTGTCAGGGATGATGTGTGTATGAGGGAGCCCCAGGATCTTGGCAAATGTCAGACACATATCATATTTGGTAAACGGCTCGTGTGCGGAATAGTGGATGATACGGGGGACTGGCTTATTCAAGTCTGAGGGGTACGTGCATCCAAATAAATATCACAATTTGGACATTGTAGTAATTGACTAACCTGACAAACGAACCAAGAAGGACGCAATGTCAAGGACGTTGGTGGGGTACCGTGTGGCAAAGTGATCCATCTTGTACTGTTTCCCAGACTGATCCTCCACGATATCGAGAAGGATGTTGACCGCAGAATCAGAGTTCTTGGGGGCGGGTCCATACCTGTGTGGATATGTCAGAGCAATTTCATGGTGGGATCACAGGCACACCGACAACACAGGCACTCGAAGAACGACGACTTTCGCGCTAAATTCGGTCAGGACGGCGACCTCGCCACCACGTTTAGTCCTTCCATAGAGCTGCAGTGGGTTTGTGTCGGACGATGGGTAATATGGTGGGGAGGTGCCATCGAACACATAGTCTACATCATGGGGGTAAGTTCACAGGAGTATGAATAACGAACGTATCAACCTGTCGATATATACACCAGAACAAAGCCAAGGTCTTTGGACAGCTGTGCTAACTGTCTAGGTACGTCAGTATTCAACTATAATCGAAAGAAGTCAGTCATCCTCGATAAGTCACACTCAGTGACAACAGTGCTGCCACTATCGTCACTAACGAACCTTGGCAGCAGCGGCGGGATTCTGCCATGAGTGTCAGGCCTGGACGCAGTTTGTCCACTTCGGTACAAACCTTTTCAGCAACATCTGGCCTCCTTTCTGCCGCACAGTGGATGACCCCTTGCGAAGTGCCATGCATGGAATGGGCACTGATCCTAAGCATGCATGGATCTAGCACTTACAGTCGGGCTTGAACTCTTCGAACAGCTTAGACGTCTTTTTTGTGTGTGTCAGATCAACCTGGACCAGGCCACCTATAGCCCGTGAGTGGGCGAGACCAAGCACAGTGTGACCAGCGGTGCGGAAAGCGTTGAGCACCGCGGAACCCAGTACACCTGATGCTCCTACCAAGAATCAGATCGGTGAGCACTGTGGATATCATGCCCACTGCTACCTGTTACCAAAACCCTTTTCGGCATGCTCAACTACAGAATGTGAGCTGGGGATGGTTATCAGTTCAAGGGAAGGACCTGCTAGGCGTTGCTTAGTAATCGTCATTACTTGGCGTCATCGAATCTGGCAATTGTTGGATTTCCAGACAACTCCAAGATGGAGTCTACCGTGGAACACCCTACCGCAACATGGGATGCAATGCCAGATGGAAACGTGTTTTATCGGCGACTACAACTTTATTCAATCCCTGGCAAGTTTCCTGACTTGAACGACTACATTATTTCTGGGTGCCGCAACGGTGGGCCTATAGGTGTGTGCCGTGCATCAGCACTATCTGTAGTGCAATCAACTCACCTAAATCATGCAGCATTGATGAGAGACCCCTCAAAGATTGTAGCCATTGGTCGCGGTGGTACGTCTTCTAGGTCGCAGGTTCAAGTGTATTCCCCTGCAGGAGAGGGCCTACTCTTGTTCAATGTGGATATCCTCTGATACGTAGGAAGAGAACAGCAAAACTGACGCTGAACCACAGTGGGACCAAGGGAAGATTGTGCGCTTTGGATGGACCTCTGACGAACGCCTCGTGGTACTGAACGAAGAGGGAACTTATCGCCTTTTCGACCTTCAAGGTGACTATCAGCAGTATTCGCTCGGGACCGAAGCTGCGGAAATGGGTATCGTCGATGCTCGTATCCACGAAAGTGGGTTGGTGGCGCTGACCGGATCGCTTACACTCTTGGAAGTTAAGGGCTGGGAGGGTGGTCGCCCTCTGACGTTAGCGAATCCTGGTTTGTGGCAATGTTAACTTTATTGCATAGAGTTGAAGTCAATACAGGCCTAACGGAACCGCCTCGTGCGTGGGTCGTAATACCACCTGACCAGAACGTATCGCGACACGTCGAAGTGCTTCTTTCTGTTGACAACACCATCCTCGCCGTCGATAATTTGGAGAGTGCAGATCAACGAATCTCTCGTGGACCATTTTCACACGTCTCCCCGTCGCCGAACGGAAGGCTCCTGGCCCTTTTGAATCACGACGGCCTCCTTTGGGTTGTTTCAACCGACTTTCAGCGTAGCTTGGCCGAATTTAATACCCAAACTGCGGGAGCGGATGGTCCCGTCAGTCAAGTTGAATGGTGTAGCAACGACGCTATTCTCGTTACATGGAATAATCTCGCAATATTGGTCGGTCCTTCGGGAGATATCCTCCGGTGCGTGCACCAACACCGCTTCTATTTTTGGCTTCAAAAATGACGCCGTGCTTCAACAAGATATCTTTACTTTGGCGCACTATTCGCAGTCACGGAGATAGATGGCGTACGCGTGATTAGTGGAGATGTATGTGATCTCATCCAGAAAGTGCCTCGTAAGTACATCCCAGGGTGTCCCACCTTCGGTCATTCTTCACTCTGACTTCCAACAGCATCATCGATGTCCGTGTTCAGACCCGGATCAACTTCTCCTGCTGCAATCTTGTTTGATGCATGGGAAAGTTTCACTCAGCGATCATCAAAGGCAGATGAAAGCATCAGGAGTATTCGACCAGACCTTGCGGCTGCTGTTAATGAATGCATCGACGCGGCTGGCTGTGAATGGGAGCCCTACTGGCAGCGAAGACTTTTAAGCGTAAGGCTCTCGACTTGGAGGCGCACCGTTGAAGGAGTCTTACTTACACCACAGTACATCTAGGCCGCCAAATTTGGCTGGAGCTTCCTAGACTTGTACAATCCGAGTGATTTCGTTGCAATGGGCCAATCACTAAGGGTCCTCAATGCTGTCCATTATTATGAAGTAGGGATTCCACTTACGTATTCTCAGTGCGTATTGCTCTCTCTCTGATTTGGAGTTCCTTACTGATAATATTTGAGATATCAACATGCATCCCCGATACATCTCATTGCCCGACTGACGGCGAGAAACTTGCATTTATTAGCCCTCCGTATCTCTTCTTTTCTTTCTCTTCAGCCTGATGTTGTCCTCAAGCATTGGGCGAGCGCGAAGATCTTTCGTTCGAAGTCCGCAACTGGAGATGATCAGGATCAGGAGCTGTGCAAGTTGATTGTGGACAAGTTCGAGAAGCTTGGAGGTGGAGACGTCAGTTATGCCGAAATCGCACGGCGTGCATGGGAGGTTGGCAGAGCAGGCTTAGCAACAAAAGTGAGTGGGTAAATTTACCGCGATGTCGTGTGATGTTTGCCCTGACTTTTTTTTGCCATTGTAAGCTCCTCGACCATGAGCCCAGAGCATGTGACCAAGTCCCGTTACTGCTGACAATGAAGGAAGACCGGCTTGCTTTATTAAAAGCCGTGGACAGTGGGGACACAGACCTTGGTACAGTTTCATATTTTATATCATGCAGAACGATGAACTGATTGGGTGGTTAGTCTATCACGTATTGCTTCACCTTCATAAACGTCTTTCGCTTGGTGCTTTCTTCCGCCTTATCGAGGATGGTGGCGATCGCCTGGCTCCTGCGAGCAGCTTGCTCCAAGTGTATGCAAGAGAACAGAACAGGGAAATGCTCCGTGATTTCTACTATAGCGATGACAGACGAGTGGAAAGTGCTGTTCTTGCGCTGGAGGAGGTCAACGAGATGACGGTGCGTCGAACACGATCAGGTGCTGGTACGCGCTGCCGCTCACACTGAAAATAGGATCAAGAAGCGATCATTACCTCTGTCAAGGCTGGGGAGAAGTTCTTTTCGGAGGACAAGGATCGGGGCTTCGAAGCCAAGGTTCGTTTTTTCTTTCGCCATTCCCAATCCGGAGTTGATGAGGCATGATGTCATGAAACATAGATGATGGACGAGTGTTCACGTCTCTTGGCGATGCAACAACAACTTGAAAAGGACGCACAGGGAAAAGTGAAATTCTTCGGCTTGAGTGTCTCGGAGACGATACGAACTTGCCTCATGAATGGAATGGGAAATAAGGCGGACCGAGTCAAGTCTGATTTCAAGGTTCCCGACAAACGGTGCGTTGGTCCTCTTTCAAGCCATTCAATTGTCGTGACTTTGTCCCTTGTAGATTCTGGTACATCAAACTTCACGCACTGACAGCTATACGAGATTTCGAGGCCCTAGAAAAGTTCGCCAGATCGAAGCGGAGTCCGATAGGGTATGAAGCCTTCGTGCGACACCTTGTTGAAGCTGGGCACCTTAGGGAGGCAGTGGCGTATGTTATCAGATGTGATGCGCCGAAACGAGTGGAACTGTATGTGTTATGCAATGATTGGCGGGCTGCAGGGAAAGAGTGCAAGGAGAGAGGAGACAAGAAAGGGTTAGAGTGAGTCTTTTCTTTGTCGTTCTATGTGTTGGTGATGTTAAGCTCTATGATTAGACAATTAAAGAAACGGTGTCCAAACTCCATGATCTCACGGGAACTAGAGCACATGGCTTCATCTATGAAGTGAAGAACGAGGAGACTGCCGCGCGTTGTGGCATCGTCCCCATATTTGATCCTTGTCCTTTACTCTGCTGTTTACGCGGCCCGTTCCTTGATCGTCATCACATCACATGTATGAACAACTCAACGCCAATCTCTGGACATATGACAAAGGCTAGTGGCGCTGAAGCTTCCTGGTTGACCACAAAAGAACATGACGTGGGTGAGTAACGTTAACGATCGTTGTTTGATGTAACAGTATCAATATTGGTTCGCGCCGGAAGCCACATTGTGAATGGACAATGAATAGAGGTGTGTAGTATGCATGAGCACAGTCCATGGAGGCTCGTGATGGACATGGAGCCGGCGAACCTTCGTTGAGGGTATGGACACAGTGTAAACTGCATTGATTGCGATGTCAGATGTGGGTTCTGTAAGTTATGTGCGGCAATCTTTGTGCCTACGCTAGAACCATTGAGCTGTCACAGGCTGACAGCAGGAATTGGCCACTCAGTACTCAGTAGCGAGCTGTGTGCAGAGAGAGATAGGCTGCTCACCATTGCATACCACTGGCTGAGATGGCTGGGTTGTTGTCTCTGGAATCCGGTCTTTGGCGCTAAATAACCTTGGAGCCTCGTGAAGTCCTTCAAGATGCAATCGGTTTGAGGATATTTTCCTTTTTTGGAAATAGTGACGCCGGTTGTGTTTCTCCGACAGATCCGCTTCGGTTCCAATCCGTACTTCAAGCTTCAGCCTTGTTGACCCATCCGCTCCTTCCTCTCTTCCTCGCCACCATGTTCGTGTCTTTCCTTGTTTTCTCGTCTGCTATGCTCATTCTTTGTCCATCTCCAGGTCTCAAGTCTCGCAGGAGCAGGCACAGTCAGCCACGACTGAGACCTTCCTCACCGCATTGGTGTTCAACGCGGCCGTCTTTGGGGCAGAAATCGTTGCTTTCACCATACTACGTCGATATTTCAAACAAATCTATGAACCACGCACCGTTCACCCAGTCTCAAAGTATAGTCTTTTGCTACTGCATGCCGCGTGCCTAACATCCATTGACAGAGAACGCGTCAAGCCCTTCGAGGCTGGTTTACTCACTTGGCCCATTAGGCTCTTCAATGCAGACTCCCGCGATATCCAGCGTATCAACGGCCCAGATGCCTATCTCTTCGTTCGGTTCCTCAGGATGATGATCGTCGTCTTTGTACCTATATGGGTCGTTACTTGGATTATCCTTCTACCTGTCACTGCGGTAAACAACTCCGTCGCCGGAAAAACTGGCCTGGATCGATTCACCTTCGGAAATATTTCTCCCTATAACCAACCAAGATACGGTGCATATGTTGCCTGCGTCTATCTCTCTACTCGTAAGTGCCTCCTCTTCTTGCCTCATGCCATTGTATTTATCTATTTTTAGTCTGGGTCTATTGGAACATTCGACGCGAAATGCGCCACTTCCTCACCGTGCGCCAGCTCCACCTCATCGATCCTGAGCATTCTCGCTCTGCACAGGCCAATACTATCCTGGTCACTGGTATCCCATTTAAATACCTCTCTGAAAAGGCACTTTCCCAGTTATACTCCCATCTTCCTGGTGGTGTTAAAAAGATCTGGTTGAACCGGTGAGTCCTCGTGCGTCATGTGTTGCATATTTTACGGCATAATGACTATTTTTATATCTGTATCAAACTTTCAGCTGACATTTCCTTTTAAAGCGATTTGAAAGACTTGCCCTCTGTCTACGACCGTCGTTTGGCTGCTTGCAGCAAGCTAGAGTCAGCAGAAACCAACTTGCTTCGTACTGCTCTCAAAATTCGCAAGAAGAACTTGAAGCAAGGAAAGAGCACCGACGGTGTTGATACTGCCGACCAAGCCGAACGCGATGTCGCCTTAGCAGAGAGACTCGTTCCGAAAGACCAACGTCCCACCCACCGTCTTCCCGCTGGTTTCCTCCCTTTCTCTCTTCCATTTATTGGTGAAAAGGTCGATACTATCGAATGGGCCCGTAATGAGATCAGCGAATGCTCTTCTTTACTTCGCGAAGCTCGACAGACGGTTGACAGGGAGTCGAATCTCCCCGCACCCGAAGACGTGAATGACGACGGTAGAATCGACCGTAAAGATCTACCGACCCAAACTTACCACCCTCTTAATTCCGCCTTCATCACCTTCAACCAACAGCTCTCCGCACACTTGGCATACCATGCTCTCACCCACCACGAGCCCTACCGTATGGCTGATCGCTACCTCGAAGTCTCCCCGCAAGATGTCATTTGGGGTAACCTTGGTTTGAACCCGTATGAGAAACGCGTCCGGGTGGCAATCAGTTACGCAGCTACTGCGGCACTCATCATCTTCTGGGCGATACCTGTTGCTTTCGTTGGTATTATTTCCAACATTCATGGTCTCTGCGTTCGCTACAGCTGGCTCGCTTGGCTGTGTAAAATTCCTGGACCGGTTATTGGGATCATTCAGGGTATCCTCCCAGCCGTATTGCTTGCTGTTTTGAACATGCTGCTCCCGATCGTCCTCCGGCTCTTCGGAAGATTCGAGGGTATCCCGACACGTACTGGCCTGGAACTCAGCTTGATGACGCGATTCTTCATATTCCAAGTCATCGTATGTATTTACTCATCCTGATTTTTGGCGATAATATGCGAATCTCATTGTTCTTCCTTCTAGCACTCATTTTTAATTGTCACGTTGAGTTCTGGGATTATCGCCGCGCTCCCTTCGCTTCTGCAGAACCCAAGTTCGGCGGCATCTTTGTTGGCCTCTTACCTCCCTCAGGCGTCTACCTTCTTCCTCACGTACGCACCCTTTTTATGTTATGCAAAACTTGCCTGACATTTATATTTTCATATAGGTTCATCATTCTTCAGGGCCTTTCTGGTGCAGCAGGCGGCTTCCTCGGCATCGTCCAGTTGGCGATTTACTATGTCAAGCTCTTCATTTTGGGTAGCACCCCTCGTTCCATCTACGATATCAAATTTGGACCAAGAACTGTGCAATGGGGTACCCTGTTCCCTGTGACTACCTTGTTGACTGTTATCAGTAAGATGCCTCCGGTGCCTTGTTGGGTCAGCACTAACTTTAAACACAGCTCTCGGCTACTCTATTATCTCCCCAATCATCAATGGACTTGCTGTGTTCACTTTCTTCCTCTTTTACCTCCTCTACAAGTATCTCTTTTTGTACCAATACACCCAACCCCCAACTTTGGACACGGGTGGACTTTTCTTCCCGAAAGCGATCCAGCACGTGTTCGTGGGTCTGTATGTGCAGCAGGTAGGTGTTTCTGCCTAGCTTGGCCTGCTAGCTCCGAATTGAACGATAAACAGATATGTCTCTGTGCCCTATTCTTCCTTGCAGTAGACGCGTCAGGGAAGCATAGCGCCACTTGGGAAGGAGCACTGATGGTCGTGCTGATCATATTTACGGTAATATCCTCGTCTCTGATGCATGCCTAAGACCGTTTGGCTCACTGTTTCTTGTATTTTCTAGGCTGGTTACCAAATCATCATTAACAACTCCTTTGGTCCACTCATCAGTGCCCTACCACTTAGCCTTGCCGACAAGACTCACAAACCCGATGAGCCCGCCCTCAGTGATGCACAACCGTCTACCTCTGCGGATCCTGCCTACTCCAAGCAAAGCAAAGCCGCCAAACTTGCCAAGGACGACCTGGGGGAGGAAGAGGAACGCGATTTCAGCGATAATTACTTCCAGAAATACGCAGATGGCGCTGTCGACTATGGCTTTGCCCATCCTGCACTGTCGAGGCCTCAGCGCGTTGTGTGGGTCCCAACCGATTTGGACGCATGGGCAAGTGCCAGTACTGGTGAAAGACACGGCGCTAGGAGGGGTCTTGGTGGCGCGGAGGTTGAGGCGAACTTGGCGCATGGCATTCAGGCCACGAACGAGGGGACCATGATGGACGAGAAAGGTCACGTGGAAGTATTGGCTGCTCCAGTGGACGTGGACAAGTTTTGAAGATGCCGTTCCGTGATGTGTGTAGCAGATGGATGCATTTTTATTCTGTTGTTTTTGTTGTGGCCATTACAATCGTATATTAGTTTGATGTCCATCTACGAGTGTTCTTGCCTAGTTACTTCGTATGTTCCACTATTGTATTTAGCTATAACATAAACATGGTGGGACTAGTTTTTGGTCCATTCCAATTAGCAACTTTGGAAATGGACTTTATACATTGAGCCACACTACGACGTTACGCGTTATCCACTCTTCCATTATGTCTAATACCACATACTGCAGGTCTTCTTGCCCACGCTATCTCGGCGATCGAAGTGAATCCACACGTACCCAACTCTTGCGAAACAGAACACGTTTCACGACTGACCAGTATCTAGCAGAACACTCGCCGTAGTTCTCGGATCCATTGAGCTTCCTCGCACGCAGAGCAGTCACGGACGATTCCGCTCTATCCAAAACGATGGGCCATGATGACAACCATACAAACTGTCGATGACATCGAGAGTGGGGTCAAAGCAAACGCCCTCCCAGAACGAGCATCCGCCATTGTAAACCATCGCATTGGGGAACACAGGCCGGATGTCGCCATGAAACCTATCACATGGCTGACATCGTCCACAGCTCTGTTGCAGAATTGCAGCAACACATTATCATCGGCGTTCTCTACCCTGTCGCGGCTCTCCACGACTTGACGCTGAATGCCTTCGGAGGGACGATTCCCACCTGCAGCAGTAGAGAGTTGGCCCTCTCTGACCCCTATGGCTCAGCCCATCCCCTGTAACGCCTGTAGAATATGGTCCGTGCTCGATCCGCGGTGGGGCCGTCAAAGCGACCATGATGCCCTCGGCGCTATACAAATGCTACAGAGGTGATCATGGTGCCGTCCTTGTTGTTAGGTAGGCCTCTTCTTTTCATAGCATTCACGTGCTGATCACACCCCAAACGCTTCCTCTCCGCCGCTCCAGGGGTGATGTTCCCACCGTGGAAAATGTTGTCAAGAGGCTTGAAAACAATGGCCACGAACCAGAAGCATCACGCAGTGTTTCTGGCTCGCAATCATCGTCTTTACTCGTGGGAAATATGTACTCGAAAGCACTTTGCGCAAAATGGGGCACCCCTAGGGAACATTACAGACATCAAGATCTCACACAAATCCGATGGAACTTCACGTCGATTTGGTTTCGTCGGATTTAAAACGGACACAGGTGACTGAGCCAGGAACTGGTTTGTCAAGACTTGTGTCGACTCGACGCGAATTACTGACGTTGATTCTTACTCAGGTTCACATGCCGATAGATTCGGTTTCGAAGCAGCGAAGGGCTTTGCTTATGTCAAGTTTAAACAACCATCGTCTGTCTCGGGGCAACCAGACCTTTTCTATAGTCGGGAGTCAAATATGATGGAAGATTTTTGACGATCAGACGAGACATCGTTGAGTGAATGAACAGCGAAAAAAACCGTTTCTCACCAAGGCAAAAATTGCACAGTCGCACCTTCGGCAGTGGCACGTGCTTACAGGTGCTTAGTACTCATTACTTGCCCTCTTCTTTTTACACGGTGAGTAGATGCATACAGCGGCTCGATATTCAACGTTGCAACAAGTGCTATTCAAAGCTACTTCAATCAACTAAGGGCAGTTATTGACTACAACTCGTCGTGAGTAGAGTCTGCTAGTCCACTTGGTGGTTCGATACCGGCTGTACTCTCCGGTGGAAGCGAAAAGGTCACCGTGTCTTTCACAGGGGATGGCGTCAAAGCAGCTTCTGTCATGTTCTCGGCTCCATCCACAAAGGTGAAGATGTCAGTCGACATTGGCAGGGCTGCATCCGCCTCAACGGTAGGAAGGGGGGTCGACAAAGACCCCGTCGCAGCAAGTGTCGCTGAAGCTGCCATGACAGCAGATGACGAAGATACAACACTCGCAAGAACCGCGCTTCCTAGCGCTGTTTCCTTCTCCATCATCCCTACTTTGCCTCGCCCAGAACTCCAACTCGGCAGATTCATAAATCTGGTCCACCAGAACACGATTCTGAAACCCCTCTCCAAGACCCGCTGCTCAAGAATAAAGAGGACGACGAGAACAAAGAATACAATGGCAGCACCAATCAGCAGGCGATCGAGGGTGTCGGTTTTCTCGAGGGCGGTGATCAGCTCACGAGAGGAGCCAAGTATGATGGAGAGGCTATCGTGGTGTTGGGACGTTGACTGGAGCGAAGCAGTGGATGACTCTGTAGAACGTTGTCAGTTAATAACATACACGAGGAGGGAAGTCTGCTTGCCAAGTAACTGCGAAGAAAGGACACTACGTTCAAGTTCCTTCTGCATCAAACCCATTGTGCGCTGGAGAGTCTCGGTAACATTATTTGTAGCTGTCATAAGTGCATCCTCCCTGTCATCCAGTGAAGGGAAGAGACATGTCGCTAAGTAAGACACTTCTCGTGGATGTTAAAACAATAATACGAACGCCGTTTTCGTGTTTCCTGCAGTGGCTAAAGCTTTCTCGTTTATTGGCGGGGGGTTATATAGTAGCTCTTCTCTTTTGGACCGCTGTTGTGCATCGATAGTACGTTTTGATGCAAGAACCGCCGCTCGGAAGTCTGTTCGGAGTCTGCGAGCGGCCAGCAAAGTCTTCAATGAGTATCGTATGCCGTAGAAAGAAAAGGACAAGGATACTTGTAAACACGCACTCGTTGAGGGTGTCTCGGAATGTGTCAACCCGCAACCTGAGCTCCCTTCGGGTTCGTTCAGTTCTTTGGTCGTCTACCAGGACATCCAACTCCTGCACTTCGCCCACATAGTCATCGGTAACATCCAACAGAGCATAAACATAGCGGACACGAACCTCAATTTGTGCCCCGAGTTTTTCGACGTCCTCCCGTATTTCAGCAGCCCATAGTTGTTGCGTAGTCAATGGACCAGTGCAGGTTCTTAGACGAGGAATCTGAAAGGTTGATAAATCATTCAAGCCTCGTTTTATCGTTTCAGCGAGAGCCAGGGAGTCAGCGTCAAACACCACAGGGAGTGGCGGCATTGGGGAAGTGTGGCAAGGTGTGGCACAGTCAGAACAACTTGTCGGAGTCGCGTGGATAAAATGCAGCTACCATGTTGCCACCATTGATACTAGGGAAATCCAGCAAAGCTATGAGGGATGTACAATTGTGTGCAGATGAGTGGAAGTACAGATGACTCGACTGAATGAAACGTGACGTTGCTTGACAATGGTATCGTAGTATGTAAAATGTGTCCTCTTGGGTGGCTTTGTAGTCTAACTCATCCCAGCAGCCACGGCATCAGGGAACAGGATAACATCTGTGCCCAAGTCTATGCCTTGCGCCAGTGCCTCTTCTTCAAATCGCTTGATATGTCTGTCGTCACCAACAATATTGCCCTCGGGAATCCAGGTCGCCTGAGTCATGGGGTAGCTGAAATGTGGGTTAGACAGACAGTCAAGTACGTAGCGGGAGTGTCATCAAGCCCTCACCCATCCCACTTTGCTAGCCAAAGAAAGCCAGCTTTCCCAACCGCTTTTCGACCGACCAGGCGTTCCACAAAGTATAAATCATCGTTTGCTTCAACATCTTCGGGACAGTCCGGTCGTGCGCAATTGTATGCACGATTGCGAAGAGTTTGACGAGTGGCAACTGGATCAGACCTAGTGAACAAGCGTTCCTTTCCCCACACAAACCACACTTTACCTTTAACACTTTGAAAGATAATAAGTCATCATGTTTCAGCGCGGTTCTAACAGGTGGGAATTAGACTTACGAGCACACGGGACAGATAAATGCTGAACCAGGATCCAGTCTCGGGTCTCCCTTTTCGACGCCGACGCATCCATAGTGATACCACATGTCACAACTGTAAAATGTCAATTCAAGCCTAGTCATATTGCTTCTGACACATACTTGTCACATTGAATGAACTGATAAAAATACGTCAGAGTAGATTAACGGAAGGAAAACAGACGCACCTGCAGTCTCCATCTGTCAGGCCACGGTTTTCGTTCTGGCCATTCTGGGAGGGACATGTTGCTCGGGTGAGAAGGTATGTCCCGTATATTTATCGACGATCTGGACGTTAAAGGATCCAGGGGTTTTTCAGGGAATGAGGCAGAGACCCCTGGAATAACTTCAGGTATCTCAACTTCCGCATGAAGTAAATGATGTTCCGATGGCATAGAATAGGGCTTCCGTCCGGCACCTTCGTTGCCCTGGGATGAATCTGCATTTCTCCTGACCACCTGCCCCCCAAGTAGGACATATCTGGTAGGTTTCTTTTTACTGCCGTGGTCGCTCTTCACTCGCTTAGTTGGACGTCTATCTTCCTTCCGTATCTTGGGTGCGTCGCTTGGGAGGGCTGCTACAGGTTGTTTTATCTGCATTCTTCTTCCAGCAGGAATGGTAATTTTAAACCCTGATTTCGTCGTTGTCGTGCTTTGCGAAGCTGCAGCAACATTTATGCCCACTGGCTGGGAAGGTTGCTGGGGGATTGCATTAGGCTGCTCCGATGGAGGTGCTGACTATAAAGTGACATATATTAACATGCTAGTGATGTTTCAACGGCATGGAGTACAAAGAAACGCACCACAGAAGTGATGATTGAACCCTCTCCCTCTGTAAAACTTGTACCAGTGACCGCTCGGGGTGCACCCAGATCAACACAAGCATTCGCTTCAGCAGTATTCTCCTTTTCCCTGAGTGCATTTGGAGGATGAATAACAGGACCAACGTCAATGTGGTCCCCCTCCCGTACAGCGCTTGCGGCATCTCGCTTTCGTTTTCTTTCCCTTGAGTTGGGCACAGAAGTCGAATTTCGTTCGCGTCGCGCCAACTGTGTCAGCTCCGACAACGACGCAGACGGTCCACCTCGCTGGGACCCAGGAGGGTACTGGGTATGACAACCTTCTAAACTGGCGGCACCCGAGCATGATGCAATGGCGGAGTAGGAGCAGTAGGATGGCTTGGAGTAGTGCCCGTTATTGTCAATGTCACGCGTTTGCATGTCAGGATGACCACAAGTATCAGCAGTGCGATGGTTCGGCGGTACATCGTCAGGGACTTCTGGTGACAAAAGCTCTGACGATAGCGGCGAGAGCGTTTCAAGGCCCTCTGGTAAAGGTACATTCACGGCAGAGACTGCTGACGATGGCCAGTTGTTCAACATTTCTAACCAATCCGCTCTCCAGGAATCTGGAAGTTGAACTTTATCCGAGGCCAGTGCATCACTAAGGAGCACCGAGGGTACTTTCTCCGGTACATTTTGCGCGGGGCCCGCCATAATATCCTCCTGAGGGTCCACCGATGAGGACCTGGAGGCCGACGTTGACGGTAGTAGGAGTGAGGGGATTGATGCTGGTGTCTCAGGTAGAAGCGCGCGCACAACATCCTCTTCGTCTTCCGTACGTTGGCTATCAGCTGGAGTGGATTCGCAGGCATCGTTTATCATAGCGCCAGGAGACTGGATAATAGGGGGAATACGATGAGGAGTGCCCTCATCGGCATTCACCGATTCCGATAAAGCTGATGCTTCGTTGTCTGTCGGTACCTGTATGTTGGGCTGTACTGTCTCTAGCGGCTCACCAGCAATGGACGTAGACGCGACCTCTGCACGAACGCCGTGGATGCTAACACTACTGTCACGATCCTTTGACCGAACTTCCAGACCGCAATCTTGTTCCACACAACCTTCCGAGTCATTCCCCACCATACCGTGTCGGGTCACATCCTCCGTTGGCACGGACAGGGGCACCTCGACTGGTGGCGGTGCACCAGTGTCAGGGGGTACAGATATCTGCGGCACTTCGAAAGCCCCATGAACTGTGTCTGAACTGTCAGCATCCAAAGATTCCATGTTAACGTGGGGATCCATAGGAGGGGTAGATAGAGCTGGGCGCGGTGGGGGAATTACTAAAGAAAGCCCCCCGTCTTCAACCTCTTTGCCTTGAACACCGTGGATCGGAGCGTCGTCTGTGACGGAAACAAGGGGAACTCCGTTGGTTAATGAATCCGATGCCATAACTATATCAACTGTCTCAGAAGCCTGCTGTAGGTTAGCAACTGGCGCAGATGTTTGAGGTACTTGGATTTGAGATGTGCGATCCTCCGGCAGGTGCAATTCACTGGGGGGTAAAGTTGGGGGTGTTTTAGAGTTGTATGATCGATGCGCTGCTGATGTGTTAGGAGGAGCAGGGAAAGAAGGCGGTAATACAAGGGAGGGAAGAGCTACAGGTGAGCCGCTGGATGGAAGTGGTAGCAAAGGGGTGATGGACGGCGGAGGACGGTATGGCGTTTCTGTCATCGGAGAGTAGACTTCACCATCCAATGAACTCTCAGAGGAACTTGCTGTGTTACCTGTGGAGGCTTGCGGTTGCGAATTGGTAAGCCCGGTCGAAAGTGTGTTCGAAGAAATTGCTAGGATTCATGGATGTCAATGTAACGTTGACAACAAATTTATAGCAAAGATTCCATAGTTGAAAAGCAGAGGATAAGACCTACCAGAACCAGCGACATAGCGAAGTTGAGCTTGTAACATGTCGACTTGATGCGCAACAAATGAGAGTTAGCTATATGTTTTTTGGAAGGAAAAAGAAGTGATACAAAGCAACCATGATGATACGTGGTCCATCAGGAAGAGGCAACATAACATGATTGAGTCCTCACACGTTCCATCTTGATTGCTCCGAACAGCAGACAAGTGAAGTGAGTAAAGTGACATACCTCCTTCAGAAGTCCAATCTACAGGCACGAAGGCAAAGCCGCGTTGATCATTAGATGTTGATTCGGAACACGCTGGGGACGCAGCTAGCGGAATACATGCGTCCACCGACGCATCTGCGTATTCTGTACGGTCCCGGAGACCACGTTTGATAAGAAATAAATAAAAATATAGCAAGAAAGGTAGTGGTAGGACATTATTAGTGTGTGAGGCTGAGTACGAGGAATCGGACGAACCTTTTACAGGCTCAACCAGACCTGATGATGACTCTATGGGAGATGGTAAATGTGTAGTGCATTCGATGACATTATTAGGCGGCGGATTTTGTGGTGGTGGGGAGGTTGCGGTGTCTCGGACGACTATAAAGTCGGTTAAAACCTTTGGACGCTTGTTGAGACGCGGATGAGGAATTTACAGACTTTTGATCGGGTTGCTCTTTTCTGTACGTTGGAGCAACTCCTCGAGTGAAAACTCGATCGTACTAAGTCTGTCGAGAACGTTGGCAACTGGTGGTTCCGACAAAGCTGCGGTCTGTTCGAGCTCGCTTCCTTGGACTAGTTCTTTTTCTTTCCCCTTGGCTTTCTTTCCCCTAGTCGCAGCCTTTTTCTTCCGGGTAACCCCAAGTATACCCTCAAGCGAGCCAACTCGATCTCCCAAATTCCTTTGGGCGTTCTTGATAGAATGTAAATCAGAAAGTACGGTTTGCATGCCCGACTTTATGCCTGCTACATGTTCGAGAAGCTGGGAAAGATCCCGGTCGCTGGGATCTGATGTGGGAGTATGTGCACCCTGGGAACTATCTATCATTGTAGATTGGCTGACACTCGGATGGTGGGTCGCAAAAGGAGAAGGCGAGTTTTCAGGAGTGACGGCGGGTGCAACGGGTGTGGAGAACGTACTACCAAGTGACCGAGTGGCATCGAACATAATCCGCGGGTCGCGGACTCCGGTATTGTGGTAGGGAGCGAGGGAATCCCAAGTAAAATAGCTGTAAGGGAATACATTCACTCCAGGAGGAGGAGGGGCACCATACCAAGCGGGTATGGGTGCGTGCGTCCACTGTGAATGCGATCGGGAACTATCAGAGTCCATGATGGGGATGATAGCTGAACGGGAGATCTCAGTAAGACGACAAAGGCGATGGATGAAAGATGGCCCACCATCGAAGAGAAGGATACCTAGACTCGGTGGTAGTATCACCAGCGTCTGTACGAAGGTTTGCAGGTACTACTAGTGCGGAAGTTGCTGAGGCAAGCTTGTCCGGTGACCGACTGAACGACTAAAGCCAAGCAATGTACAAAAGGCATTCTATCTCTTCAGCTCCACAACATGTCGCGACCACCGAATACCCTGCACCACCCACCCGCCTCTCGCTACCGTACCAGACCGTCGCATCCCCCGCTCTCTGGCACAGCTGCCCCGCGCAGGATGCCGATGCCAAGCCTGGCAGGTGCAACGGGTCAGAAGGCGCATCGCACATCCAAGACGACCCAAAAGCTCGTCCTGCTCCCGTCTGCACCCCAGACAAAGCCATTTCGGGAAGTCATCGAGGACAACGTACTAGGCTACGAGACCGATGCCGGCGTGCGAGTGCGGGAGTACAAGAACCCTGCTGAGCGTATGAGCAAGGAGCAACGAGAACGGGCGGGCTATAAGCGTATTACTGCGTACTGCGTCTGTGAGGCCATGAGGATGAAGCTACTGGCCTCATTCCTCAAGAGGGAGCATAATGTGCAGCCGAGGGTATTCGACGAGGCAATGTATGTGGTGAGTTTATCGATGACGATAATTGAATCGCATTCCTGGACGGAGTCTACTATCTAGATGTACCATCTGCCCCTCCTGCCTGGCTATGGTCCCAATTTGAACATACGCTCATCTGCACCGCCGAGCACGCCAGGAACCAAAACTCTCCTTTCTCGACTTTGCGAGGCAGAGGAGAACGGATATCAAGGCACCTACTTCGCTCTGCCTGCAGACAACCCGCAAGTTGACGGGTACATGACCTCGGGATCGGTTGATCATCGTCCACGCGAGCCTAATGAATTCGAAGCAGAAGCAGAGGGTGAGGGTGACGTTGAAGTGGAGGAGCATCATGAAGACCGGATCGAAGAGCCCGCACAGGCGGAGCGCATCGCCGATGAGCATTTTGCTGAAGTTGTATTGTTTGCATACGGCGTCGCCGTCTTCTATGGGTTTAGTGAGGCACAGGAGCAAAGTATTCTAGAGGACCTTGCTGGTGCGGGAATATTCAAACGACAATTCAAGGAGCAGGACTGGGAGATCGAGGAGTGTCATTTCATGGTGAGTTCGATGCCCCTTATCGATCTGTTTGGCTGACTAGAGGGATAGCACGATCCGTCCATAGCATACCCGCGGATATACAACGATTTTTTTAGTTGGTCCCCTATGCTCAGTAGGTTTATGTGCTGACTACTCGTGTAGCATTCAAGTCCCCGTCTCATCTCCTCAAGCTTTCTGTGGCACATGCACTCGCCCAATCCACGCTCCTTGCCGCATACGAAACGACCGCCCTGCGCGTCCTCTCTGATCCTCGCACGCTTGCCATCCCAAAGCAACTTGCCATCTCGGGGGCCCTCCAGCTGAA
This sequence comes from Scleroderma bovista, assembly GCA_037178675.1. Lineage (NCBI taxonomy): Eukaryota > Fungi > Basidiomycota > Agaricomycetes > Boletales > Sclerodermataceae > Scleroderma > Scleroderma bovista. The sequence continues at coordinate 50,367 of JAYMGJ010000273.1, forward strand.
GCGTCGCGATGCGCTCCGATTAACGGGGCGCCTCTTCAAGTTGCGCCGAGATGTAAACCTAGTGTCCAACGTTCTGGATGTCCCTGAGTTGTTTTGGAGCGAGGCCAGTTTGAATGAATTGTATGATGCGGTGAGAGAATATATGGAGATCGACGAACGGGTAAAAGTTTTGAACGAGAAGTTGGGGATCACGAGTGACTTCGTGAGTAATTGCTCCCTGAATGAACATGTGGACTTACCGACGAGCATGGCTTAGCTGGATGCAATCCATGATCACTTAAATAATAGTGCGATGGAGCGGATTACTTGGATTGTCATATGGTACGTGAGCTTAATGTAGGGTCGTTCGTCTTGCTAACTGGCATTCACAGGCTCATCATTCTTGTCATATTTGTGGAAGTGGTGAGTTCGCACACAAGACGGCGGACATTCTGCTCACAAATGCCGCAGGGTGAAGTCTTTGCCCGCCTGGTTGTCCACTCGCCAGTTACCAGCGAAACTGCTGGCAGGGTAGCCATCAGGGGTGGACCATTATTACGCATGTTAACACGCGCGGTGTGGAAGCACTAAGCAACCACACATGCGGGGCGTCCTTTTAAATTAAAGCATATTCAGTAAATAGCGCTGTGTAGCATGAGATTTCATCGTTTTTGTGTGCGGTTGTACCAGGTTGGTTGTCGAGTACAAGAAGTCTAGGCCCTGAGGCTATTCGTGGAGTGAAGAATACGGATATCGGTGTGAAAAGTCTACAGCGAGTGTGGCGGATGTACTTTACATACATGTTGCAAGAGAGAATACTCGGCGTGACCTGTAAACGACTTCATGGCACCGAGACTGGCGCAAAAAGATTCAACCAAAGGGATGGGTTGAGTCCAAGCCTGGAACGGGCTGGTTGTTAATGCGGGGATGAGTTTTGCCGATCTGTTCAATATCTGATAGGGGAAATAGGATCAGCTCGTATGGTGGACAGGTCAACTGCGCTGTCGATTGCATCGTCTATTTCTCCGATGAGCGAACTGAGATAAAGGTGTAAGAGGTGTGGGTATTTGCGCCATGACGGGGACAGACGTACATCATGTCACCCTTGACAAGGTAAAGTCCGAGTGGTATCTCCTCGACGCCTTCGTCCATGCTGTATACCCGTTCCTTCGAATCTGACAGCACGACATTGGACTTCTGGTCGAAGCCAGCGAGAATGCCCTGTGGATGTGTGGATCGTAGTCGGGGCAGATGAAGGAGGTCATCATACCACGATGGCACGGCCATCCTGTAGAACGAGTAGAACGCGACCTGTTTCACGGCGATCAGCAAGTAAACAGCGAGAAGAAGAACCAGACGCAACGATCTACATATCCCTGCAAACTGGACATTGCTACTACGACACGGTAGTAGACAAAGGAATGCTGTGTCTGGTCACGTGCACCATGGACTATCGTATTTGTGTTTTGTCGCTTCCCTGCCTTGTCAGATTCTGCCATGTCTCAGGAGGAAAAACAGGAGGAGCAGCCAGCCATCGAGCCAGCCATCGAGAAGGCCCCGTATGCAGAGCTGCAGATAGAGGAAGAGCAAGAGGAAACCCTGCCGGCCCCTGCGACGTCCTCTTCGCCGCAAAGATCGAAACCAAAGGTGCCCGCTGCAGCTATCATTCCGGTGTGGATAGTCCTCAGCTCTGCTGTCATCATATACAACAATCACCTATACAATGCGATGCAATTCAGATATCCTGTATTCCTCGTCACCTGGCATCTCACTTTTGCGGTGAGTCCCGTCTGCTCTCCCACATATCCCACCTCGATAGAGTCGCGTCCATAGGCCATCGGAACACGTGTTCTCCAACGAACCACTCCACTCCTAGATGGCGTGAAAGACGTTCACATGTCAAAACACATGTTCATGCGCTCTATCCTTCCTATTGGCCTCCTCTTTAGCGGCAGTCTCATCCTTAGCAACACCGCCTATCTGTACTTGAGTGTCGCGTACATCCAGATGCTCAAGGTAGGTCCCATTGCATCGCTGTAGCCTCATGATATCCACTTAATCATCAGGCATTTACCCCCGTGGCGATCCTGTTCATCTCCTGGGCAAGTCGGATACAAGAGCCCAACCGTAAACTGATGGTAATTGTTCTCATGATTTCCACTGGCGTAGCACTCGCCTCTCGCGGAGAGTTACATTTCGATCTCTATGGCTTCCTCGTACAGGCAGCCGCAGTTGCAGTATGTTAGATATCAAAATGCTACGATTCCTTACTAATCTCTTGAAAAAAACATCAGTTCGAGGCTTCTCGCCTCGTAATGATCCAAATCCTCCTGCATGGACTGAAAATGGACCCCCTCGTCTCCCTCCATTACTATGCACCTGTCTGTGCTCTTATCAACCTTGCAGTAATTCCTTTCACCGAGGGCCTCGCCCCATTCTATGACCTTGCGCGTCTTGGACCCGTCATCCTTGTCTCCAATGCTATGGTTGCATTTCTGCTCAATGTTGCCGCCGTCTTCCTCGTCGGCGCAGCCAGTGGACTGGTACTCACACTGGCCGGCGTCTTCAAGGTTAGCTATCATTCACCATAGATTGCATTCATAGCACCTGACGGATATTATCGTAGGACATTCTCCTCATCACGGGCTCCGTCATCCTCTATGGTGCTCCAATTACGCCATTACAGATTTTTGGTAAGTATCTCACATTCCCCACGTGTTTGTCCGATAATTTATGTTTTCTCAGGCTATTCCGTCGCCCTCTCTGGCCTCGTACTCTTTAAGGTCTCGGGTGGAAAGTAATCCCGACCACATGGATGGCGATCCTGCGGAAATATCATTTACAGTAACTCTGCGACTTCATTCCTCCTGAGACACTACCGTCTTTACTGCCCCATACCACCATCGTATACCTTGTAGACTGCTACTGATCGGCGACCTGACATGCGTTTCTGTGACCCTCCAACGACCGTCCTTCTTACCTCCACCTGTGACCGCTCTGCCCCAGCATCATGCCAACCATCTCTCCCTCGATCTCCGTCACTCCTTACATTGCCCAATCCGATCGCATGCGCCCGCCAGTTGACATCCCTTGCATTGTCCAGGGTGATATCAGAAATATCCGATGTTCTCTTCGTTACTACGCTGATTTGACACTTGTAGCACATCTCTAGCTCCGCTGATTGTACATACAACATAGACTTTGACTGACCATCCTTAGCTCCTTCCTAGCCCACTCTTGAACCATATGTAGACGACTATTGTTGACTTTTGCCACGCCTAGCCGGTATGATCTCGTACTGTAATCATCATATGGCGTCGGGCGAGGACAATGGAAATTTTCAAGGGATCAGAGTGCCACATATGTACAAGGCCAGAAACCAGAGAGACAGAATAATGAAGTCCACTGCGGACAAATTCGCAACATTCCAAGTATCTGTCTTTGGACTCGAAGGATATAACGGATGAACCCTACAGATTAGCGTAATTACATCACCCCCAAAGTTCCGGTCACAAAATCTTTCTCAGTCCGTTCTACATGGAGGAAAAGTAATCATTACAGAGACAATGCTGAAGATACATAATACAGAAGATGCAAATAATAAAGATGCCAGACCAATATGGGATAATATCATATCGTTTACACTTCCTGGCTGACGCCCTCCTTCTTGCCCTTGCTGTGGCATTCATCAGTATCTACCGAGAGGAAATCTGATGAACACACCTTGTCTTGCTGGGCAACAGCTCTGGGTTAATAAATGGTACAACACCTCCCTGCGAAATGACAACATCGCCAAGGAGTTTGTTCAACCTGCGGTGCATGTTTAAACAATGGTGCCACATCAATCCCAGTATACTTACTCTTCATCATTACGAATGGCGAGCTGCAAGTGACGAGGAACAATACGTTGTTTCTATCCAGATTGTGATCAGATGCAGTCCACCTTCGGTGGACAGTGAGCTCACTTTGTTATCACGGGCAGCATTTCCAGCAAGCTCGAGAATTTCAGCAGCAAGGTACTCGAGAACAGCCGCCAAATAGACTGAGCCACAATAAGGTTTGCTATCCAGACACAGGATGGACCATGACTCACCTGGGGCACCGGCGCCAACACGCTGAGCGTAGTTGCCCTTCTTCAATAGACGGTGCACACGACCAACGGGGAACTGGAGACCCGCCTTGGCGGAACGCGATTGTGACTTGCCTTCAGTGCCAGCCTTGCCACCAGATTTTCCAGCTTTGCCTGCGATGTTCTGCTGTGAGCGGCTGCCAAATCGCTTTTCAAAGGCTCATCGCACCCTTTCCGCTCTTCAAAAATGAGAAATGAGAGCAATCATATCATAAAATACAACATACCATTGGTAAGTAGATGCGGCTCTTTTGGTTGGGTAGAGGGTGTGGTGGTGGTTCGAAGTCAAGAAAGTGAATCAACAAGGCTTGCATGAAGCTGCGTCATATATAGTATCACGTGATCTGGGTATGACGTTTCCCGATTAGGCGAGGTTGGCAGCAAAAACTTGAATAATGTCCTTGACTGCCAGACATCTGCGTGGTCTGGCACAGCGACGGGTGCGGTGGAGTTCAACGTCGGGGAGCGAGCAGGTGTCCAAGCAGAACCCCGCCCTTTCACCGCTATCGCTACTGCAGCGACCACTTGGCGTAAGGGCCAGACCACAGTCTCACACGAAGACATGGGAGGATACCAGGAAGGAGCTCATGGATGAGGAGACACGGTTGAAGCAACGAGAACATCTGTGCGTCGTCCAGTTGTGCATATCTATTCCGTTAATCATGGTGATAGTTTGAAGGAGGCCACGAAAGGTTACTTCACGGACCTGAACGCGACCAGGCGTCACGGTGGCAAGACATGGATCGCGCCAAACGTGATGATCAGAGAAGACGTGAGTTTGTTGTTCGTTCGTGGTGTTTGTGCGATGAATGTCTTCTCAGAAAGCACTTTATTTCCCGAACATATCGGGTTCTAGGTTAGATACTAGAGCAAAGACACACACAACAGATATGTGCAAGGGACGCATATCCGTGATAGCGTTACTATCGACAAGGATGTCGGAGGCTAGTATTCTTTATTTCCTTGCCGATTTCGTCCCACCCATTTGTCCTAGATTCATGCCAAGGGGTTCGTTGCGCCGACAAATGAACGGTACTTGTCGAATCCGTTATACCAATACATCCAAATCAATCTACAAGAGAACCTGCTCAAGTCGTGGCTCGTGTCTCTCTTCCTCACTTCGATCGCAAGGAGCGTGCCCCCAAACCTGCATTCGACTTACCTCGTGTCAAATCAGGACATGGAATACGTTCGCGAACCTCTTGGGATGGTGAACAAGCATGTCGGTTATGTGTTCCTTGTGGATGAGAACATGAAGGTCCGCTGGGCAGGATGCGGTGACGCGAAGGCGGAGGAGACGAACGCGCTCGAGCAGTGCACTGGCGTTTTACTAAACAGACTAGCGATGAAGGGGGCAAAGCATACTGCCTAGTAGCGTGTTACTCCCTCATTGGTTGGCGCTCTTCTTTGTGCTGTGATGGTACTTCTTTGACTCGAATAAAACCGTGAACGAGTCGAGGGAAGTTGTTTGTTCGTGTTGGCTACGTGTCAGCTAGACTAGAAAAATCATTGACTGGCACCCCGTTGTCACCCTCCTTGAGAAATCCATTGTCTTTCAGCCAAATGGCTTCACCAGAACAGCAGTTACCTCCAGGTTGGGCAGCGCAATGGTATGGTTTCGCGTTTCATTTTGATTTCACACCTTTGACACCAGAAAACCTAGGGATGCTGCTAACCAGAGTTATCTTTTCATCGGTCAGTTCTTGCCTAATATTCTGTCAATATCTGTCATCCTAACCGTCTCACAGAGACAGCGACGGGGAGGACACAATGGGAACCACCAACGCAAGTCCCATCCGCTCCGATGGACGCACATGGACCTTCAGATTCACCCCCTCCGACTCACCATCATCCAAAGCGCCGCCAGTATGCTGCAGGACAGACCCAGGCCTACTATGGCGCTACTGATGGTCCTGTTGACCAATCCTATAGTACTGTAGGACCGCAAACTCACCCCCCCACAACTTCAGGAACCCTCTTCACCCCTGGTTTGGCTACCGAGCAGCAATTCGCAGCCCAGCAGCAGCAGCAGCAGCAGCCATCATACCATCCCCCTTCCCAAGAGCCTCAATACGTCAATGCCCCTACCTTTGGTCAAGAACCTGCTTATTATCCCCCTGCTGCCCCCGTAAACCAACTTGCCGACCAATTCAGCCAGATGGGCATGGGCCAGAAACCTCTGCCACTTTACACGACCAACCTCTTGACCTCCCCAACCGACCCCCGCGAGTTGGCTCATCCACCCCCAGAGATTCGACTGCCTCCAAACTCGTGCATCACTATGTCCCCGTACGCGAATGCAGAGTCGAGTTATCAGCGAAGTACCCTGAACGTGATACCAACGACCTCCTCGCTTTTGAACAAGTCCAAGATACCACTTGCTCTTGTGATCACACCGTATCGTACGGTCAAGGATGGTGAACTTGCCGTGCCGGTGGTTACCGACACTGTCATCGCACGGTGCAGGCGTTGTAGAACGTACATAAACCCATACGTCCAGTTCATTGACGGAGGCAATCGGTAGGCATTCCTTTCTTCTTCTCGGTCATAGGTATTTGACTATGCAACAGCTGGCGATGTTGCATGTGCAATATGTCCAATGAGGTTCCGCAGCTCTTTGACTGGGACCAAGTGCGTAATCAGCCTGGGGATAGGTGGGCACGTGATGAGCTCAACCATTCCGTGGTCGAGTTTGTTGCACCGACTGAGTACATGGTTCGACCTCCTCAACCGGCAGTGTATGTCATATTGATCGATGTGAGCCACACTGCTGTTCAGTCGGGTGAGCATTTTTTTTCTGGGAAAATAATCACAGAATGACTGATAATCTGTATCAAAGGTATGGTTGCTACTGCAATCCGTACCATCATGGAGAACCTTGATCGCATACCCAATGAGGACGAGCGCACGAAGATCGCTATCGTCGCCTACGACACGTCGCTGTACTTTTTCTCGATGCCGGTAGGTTGTTTGCGCCGTCATCCATTTTTTACCACTTACAGGAACCTCAGCCGGGGACAACTGACTCTACTATGTTGGTTGTCTCTGACGTAGACGATGTCTTTCTACCCAAACCTACTGACCTCCTCGTCAATTTGTCGGAGGCTAGGGCATCATTAGAATCTCTCCTTACCAGGATCAATGATATGTTCCAAGATAACCACACTGTGGGTAGTGCTATGGGTCCGGCCCTCCAGGCTGGTTTCAAGTTGATGGTGTGTGGTGACCCTCAGTAAGACTATAGGATAACTGAAGACAGGTGTGGGAAGGCACCTATTGGTGGCAAGATCATTGTTTTGTCTGCTTCCTTGCCCAATGTCGGCCCAGGTGCCCTTAAAAATCGCGAAGATCCCAAGATTTTGGGGACAGCGAAGGTAAGGAGTACACAACTAGTGAAAGGTCATTTGTCCCTGAGCTACTGGATAGGAATCTGGGTTGCTTCAGCCTGCTTCGCCGTTCTACAAGACCTTCGCGATTGAATGCTCACGTGCGCAAGTGTCGGTTGACATGTTCCTCTTCAGTTCCTCTTACCAAGATGTCGCGAGCTTAGGTTCGTTTGATCTCATTGTGTCATCCGAGTCAAAGTTCACCGTTTTGCAGCGTGTCTTCCTCATTACACCTCTGGCCAAACATTCTTCTACCCCGCATTCAATGCGTCCCGATCGGAGGATGCGGTCAAGTTTGCGCATGAGCTTGGTGAAGTCCTCGCCATGCCAATTATGCTGGAAGCTGTGATGAGGGTTCGTGCGTCAAAAGGTGGTGTCCATCTTTTCATGCGAGGGAATGAACAACTTATTGATACAACACAGGACTGCGGATGGCGTCCTTCCATGGAAACTTTTTCGTCAGGTCTACAGATCTTCTTGCGATGCCTGCCGTTCCTACGGACCAGTCTTATGCAATCGAAATTCAGATTGAGGACACAATTACCGCACCATTTGTCGTTTTCCAGACAGCCGTACTTCATACGACGTGCTATGGCGAACGCAGGATTCGTGTCATTACGCTCGCACTACCCACGACGAGCAATCTCTCGGAAGTATTCGCTTCCGCAGACCAAGTGGCCATCGCAACGTACATGGCGAACAAAGCTGTGGAACGCTCAGTTACGCATAAGCTCGAAGATAGCAGGGATGCAGTCATGCAAAAGCTAGTCGAAATACTCTCATCCTACAAGAGCAGCATGACGGCTGCAGGCGCTGGTGCGAGTGCCCAACTAGCAATCTCAGAAAACCTCAAGCTTCTACCGATATTAATTCTTGGCTTATTGAAGAATGTAAGTTGTCCGTAACAGGAAACGCGCATTGTTCGATGCTGAATGAGGCGTGCGTAGGTTGGCATTCGCCAAAGTGCCCAGATTCCTCCCGACCTGAGAGCTTATGCTCAGTGCCTGCTCACCACGCTTCCGTCACAATCGCTTATCCCCTACATCCATCCAAATTTCTACTCCTTGCATGATATGTCTCCCGAAGTATGTTCCCTCTCTGTTTCTCACTGAACTTTACTTATATATATAGGCCGGGACTGTGGGTGAACACGGAGTGATTATGCCTGTCCCCTTACCTCTGACGTCTGAGCGGCTTGAACGACATGGCCTCTACTTAATAGAAGATGGCCAAACGATGTTCCTTTGGGTTGGTCGGGATGCTGTACCTCAGCTTGTCATGGACGTTTTCAATCTCCCCAGCTATGAGGTCTTGCGCGGTGGCAAGGTTGGTTTTTATCGTTCCTAGGGAGCTTCTTTTCGATCGTTCACTGTGCCCTTTTTCTCGCAGGCAACTCTTCCGGTGCTTGACAATCCGTTCTCACACCGGGTGAATGCAGTAATCCAAAAGACACGTGAGATGCGTCGTGGAGTTTACTACCCACATCTATATGTAGTCAAAGAGGATGGCGAACCACCATTACGGCTCTGGGCTCTCAGTTGCCTTATTCAAGATCGTGCCGATGTTTTACCGAGCTATCAGCAGTTCATCGGGCAACTCAAGGATAAGGTCAATGGGGCAAACAATTACTAGAAGTTAGGGGACTGTTTGGTTGAGGATGCTGTCACATTCAGACTAATATTACGACTACTTGCCTTTTTTTCTACGTTGGGTGATATTCTACTCGATGCGGTTCGAATGATACTGAATAACACCCCCCAGTGTCTCGCGTTTGCTAAGCGCTGTAGTATGCCACGAGGTCCGACTCGTCAAGCCCCTTCTGTCCACATTGTAAGTCGCTGACAGGTTTCAGATACTGACCTAAAAGCCACACCTTGGAGTTGGCCGCACTGCATTTTGACGTTTTTACACCCCCTTGACAAATACCATACCCCGCCAGGATAATACCTGCTGTGAAAAAGGCAAGCGAGTGACGAGATTCAGAGAGCGGGACGGACATGCTGATCAATTTTAGAACTTCCGTCTGGTCTGCTGTTTCCCGACACCGCCATGTATGATTGTAAGTTCATGATTGGTACAATCACCCTCCTTCGAAGCTGGATATCCAGGGCTTCTTGTGTGTCATCACCCTGTACATCTTGCCTTCCGATTGGCATGAGACGTCTTACATTCAGTGTCGGGAATATGACATCGCCTGTTTAGCGAGATATCTAAACTGTTCAACGAAGTTGGGCACATTAATGAGGAGGTGGGTCTTTCCTTGCGTGTTTGGTAACTTGGTATGATCTGAGTGGCGACTGTAAGATATGCTATGAACCATCATGGGAGTCTGGTGTCGTTGTAGTTTATATCTTCTACTGGGGTGCCATTCCTGCGGGTCATCACTAGTAGTTATGGAGGCAATCTTTGTACTTGCTTAGCAACTTCCCGCTCGGGTCATGTGGATGACCGGTGACTAGGACTCTCGGACCGGGGGACGGTACCCTGTCCTTGTCACGCAACGTACCGGCATCCAGATTACCCCCCATTGACCCCCGAAGATGACTTTTTAGGCTCATAAGTCTCGAGTCAGTACTGTGGACAGCGACAGCCTACCTTTCCATCCCCCCAAGTCTTCCCTCAAGGCTGCAACCCCAAGGGAGGCACCACAATCTTGATTATTCCATGGCACAAAGTGCTGAATCTCAGAGCACTATTTCAGTGGAAACCATACAGCCGACTGAGAATCTTTCGAGGGATGCCCTTGTCCCCCAGATACCAGACCCCACAAACTCAGAGAACCAACCAAATCCAACGCAGCGTAGGCGTGCCAATATTCAGTTTGTGACACTCTGTTGGACCCTGTTTCTCGCCGGATGGAACGATGGCACTACGGGCCCTCTTCTTCCGCGGATCCAAAAGGTTTATGAGGTATGTGTTGTGTTCACTTACTCATGTCTTTACCAAGACCACGACAGGTTAATTTCACTATCGTATCTCTACTCTTTGTGTTTGCGTGCACCGTTCGTCGCTGCTTTATTTTCACACCCCGCGTTTCTCACATAGTGTTAGGGCTTTCTGATCGGAGCACTCTCTAATCTCGTACTTGACCCGAGATATGGCTTTGGCAAGGTATGCGCTACTTTTACTGCCCTCAAGTACTACTTACTCTACTGTTCAGGTTATCGTGTTAGGTGCGTCGACTCTTGCTGAACGAACAACACTTCAATATGTCATCGGGATACAGGAACGCTTTTCCAACTCATTGGATACTCTATCGATGCCACTGCACCTCCGTTTCCCGTCTTCATACTAGGCTATGCTATCAACGGAGTGGGGATGGCCCTTCAGGTTAGTTACCAGTGGTGCTAACCATTCTCTCTTGAATCCAGTATGATCTGACAATTATAGGATGCCCAAGCAAATGGTTTCGTTGCCAGTCTCCGAGACGACCCAGAAACGAAGATGGGGATATTGCACGCGGTATAGTCCTTCTATATTCGTTACAAACAATCTAACCTATCCTGTGGCTCTAGGCTTATGGTACGCATCGTTCCGTACGATGCGCTTGCTGATTTCTGTGCCAGGCGCAGGCGCACTATGCTCCCCACTCGTATCCACGCAATTCGCTCAGCTTCCGCACTGGTCTTTCCATTACCTCACTTCGTGGGGAGTAGCTTTTCTGAACATCATTCTGCTTATCGCAGTGTTCAGACTGAAAACACAGGATGGTAAGGGTTTTAGTATCCCATGCCGGACACCGTCTTCACATCTGTGAAGAATGTCTCGCCCAGATTGGATTACCACCTGCCGAGCAGGGTGATACTGAAACTAGCCAATTCCGACAAGTGTTCTCGCTCAAAGCCGTACATCTCCTCGCGTTCTTCATACTCTTGGCTGTGGGCGTGGAAGTCACAATTGGAGGTGCGCATATTCGTTCCGCTGCTTTACTGATAAGCCTCCTGATATGAACAGGTTGGACTGTGACGTACATCATAAATGTACGAGGTGGTGGTCCATCGTCTGGATACATATCATCTGGTTTTTATGCAGGTATAGCATATCAGTGAAAACTTGCTTTCTCCTGAGAATTCCTGTAGGCCTCATGATTGGTCGCGTTGCCCTCTTATGGGTGAATCGGAAGGTACGCCAATGCCGTAACACCCTTTCGGCCAGATTTGAGCCACCATATTTACAGATCGGAGAGCGGCGTGCATTGTTCATCTACTCCTTCCTTTGTATCGGTTTACAGTTGGTTGTATGGCTAGTACCGTCGCTTGTAGTGGGAGCCATTGCTATATCTATCATTGGTATACTGCAGGGTCCGCTGTACCCTATCGCCATGAACCATGCTGGGAGGATATTACCGCGCCGGCTGTTAACAGGTGTGTTCTCCGTATCGGTATACCATCATTGTTCACCGTAGCCTTCGCAGGTTCAATCGGTTGGATAGCAGGATGTGGGCAGGCCGGTTCTGCATTACTACCATTCATCACAGGGGCTATCGCCTCAAAGTCTGGGATAGAAGTTCTGCAGCCATTGTAAGTGGGAGACCGTTTCCGAGATTTCATCTCAGCCAATACATTGCAGGCTTGTCGCGATGATGGTCTTCATGACATTTATTTGGGCCATTGTTCCCAACAGCGCACAGAAAGGTCGACAAATAGATGTGTGTTCTTAGTACATTGCCATAATTTTGAAAGGGATGCAGGCTATTGCCTCCTGTAGGCTGGGAGACTTCAAAACATATAAGCAGCGTTAGACGCCGGATGCCAGCGTCCACCGTTGTGTTCGATGCAATGGCAGAAGTTGAAACTTTCACACTGATTCTTACATCAATCCAGCACTTGACAGCTCGAGAGTCAAGGCGTCAGGCACGACGTAATGCCCAGGTGCGTGGCCGATCATTGGGCATGTGTGTCCTCATCCAATGATCCAACTCTCCCTCCTTACCCACTTGTTGCTGCTCTGCGCTCACCACTGTCACTGGCAGCAATCTTGCTCATATCGGTGAGCTTCCATGTGCGATGCCACCCTCTGAGAGTTGTACTGCCAACACGCCAAGCAGTGTGGGCCACACTGTATTTCCCCTCTCCGGTTGCTCAATTATTATCACTCCCTTTCCACTGGATGGCAAGCACGGACTCGACCAAGATCGTTGACCCCCCTCCAGCATTTCCCTTTCGTATCGATGAACGTTTCATGTCCGACAACATACACGCAGGTATTCCAGCATCTACACTCGTCGTAGTAAACCTATGCAAATACGTCTCGTCAAACACAAACTCCGTCTTGCACAATTATCCAGCAGAGTATGATGTCATTCAACTTAAACAACTCGCTTACTCACTTTCTGCACAGTTTGCATGCACTCACAATACGTGCTGTAGCAGCCCTGGTTATTATTGTTGCAGTGACCCGCCGGGTGGATGTGAGAGCTCAATAGCAAATCACTTGTTGTGTTACTTACAACGAGACTCAGGAATTACGCTATGAACGCAATTACCTGGCTGTGTTACGGTGTTTTGCAATTTTGTCATTTGGCAACTCTGGTCAAATGATAGTAAAAGTATATGGGTGGTTTCGTGTTTTCAATGACCGCCAAAGCTCCGCATGATTTTGTTTCAGCCGCGCCTTGACAGTAAACAAGGTGCCATATACAACGGTGCTATTTTTCCCTCACTCCTTTCTCTGGAAGTCCGTCAAGCCGCATATGGTACATGGTTAAGCAACACACTTAGGTATGGAACACAAATCTATCAATATTATCTTCCACTGCAGGAAGATACCAGGTAACAAGGTTCGGGGTATACCGGGGATGTGGACTAGAGACAATGTGTAGGATGGACAGTGGTTGGGTAGTGATGAGAAATTTGTGGAAGAAGTTAGATTTTGCGGATAGCCTTCAAGAGGGCATTAACACTAATAGGTATCTCGCTGGAGCCTGCTTCCGGTGGTGGGACAACAGGTGGCAGAGACTTGCTACCGTATGGTCTATAGGATGGAGTGGTGAGTCATGCCGGATACAGTATAAAAAGCACAAGACAGCAACGTACTGATCATTCCACCAGGCGAAATAGTTGATGTTTAGAGATTTCATCGATACCTCTGCTTCCCGTGTGAACGTCCCAGGGGGAAATATTTCCATGAGCGTCGCTCGTGGAGAAGGTGCCATGAACACGCTATCTGCGAGGTGGTTCCCATGTACGCCGACAATAACCTGGCAGCCAACACCTGTCAGGGCATGTGACAGATTGAAGACGAAACTCGGGTCATACCGTCGACTGTATGATTGCAGTCATGCGTTCTTTCCAAGGCGCATTAGCAGGGACTACATTCACAATGTAGTTTTTCCCCAGCTTATCAAGTGCATCAACCAAGGCCACATGCTCTGAATGCCTCAATTTCGGACCATGAGGATGATCTTGACGAGAAAGATACGTGATGACTATTTTGTGTGACCCGATCCAATTCTTCTTCGCGTCGTGACCGACGCCAAGGAATGTTGCTACATTGCGGCGAATGGGCTCCCACCAGTGGGTCGACGCAGTCAACTGAACAAGCGGCAACGCGAATGGGGGAATATCACCCCTCGATCGCTCGGCAGCGCCAGCGTCTGAAATGACCACTCGTCTCAGCAGGAACGGTGCTTGCATAGATGCGAAGTCCTCCCAATCTTCCTCGAACATCAGACCGAGTGTAGGAAACGCTGCTTTCGGGAGGTACGGATGGAACCCAGCGGGCGAGCGTTGGCGGGGCACGACGGGATCGTCATGATCTGGTTTGCCCCCGATAAGTGTGGGTATATTGGGATAGAAGATTCGTCGTGGTGGGGGGAGAATGAGTGGGTCGGAGGGATGGAGGGACGCATTGAGGGAACTATAGGTCCGCCAAAGGGAAAATAAGGTATAGTTACCTGTTCGTTGGGTGAGTATAGACGCGCACACAGAAGGAGAGACTCGAACTTGGATGTGCGTCGGTGCATAGCCAGGTCACACCATGGATGCTGTTGGGACGCTACGATCAGCCAGATGGAATAGGTGGACAATAATCTTGACTTACAGGCCACCGTACTGCCCCAAGATTTCTCGCCCCTGCTTGGTGGTTAGGACTTGCCACTCGGACGGTTGAGGTGCTTCGGCAGGCTTCTGGGTCGACGATGCAATAGAACCCAATGGTGGAAAAGACGAGTCGTCGGTCACCAGGTAGATTGTCCCATTTAACAAAAACACGTGGTCAAGGATGGTGGAACCTAGACGTATCAGGAACACGGTCAGCGGAGATATGAGGCATTGCCGTCGTTCTTTATACTTGCCTGGTACATGCTTCATGACCGTAGTTGTAGGAAGCTTATCACCCCAGTTCACATACCCGTCGTTCACGCCCACAGTTCCGTAGATTTCTGGATGCTGGGTTATCAGCCCGCGCTCTCTGGGTCCCCAAAGCGAGGTGCTGTTCTTGGCGAGTTCTTCTCTGCGTGCCTGTGCATTTTTTGCAACCTGTTGTTCCTCCCACGTCCAGTCGCCGTAGAGCACTTTCTCCCAGTTCACACTCCCCTCGCCTACGGGACCAGTGACCGTCGAGCCTTGGCGAGCCCGTAAGCGTTCGAACGAGGACTCAAGGTTATAGAAGAGGACGAATATCGTGATGGAGAAGATAATGATTGTCGACTCTCTGCGGCTCGGCAGTGAGTGCCACGCCATGGGGGGCGAAAAGGGAGAGACGGAGACCAAGAAACGATAGGTAGATGGAAGAGAACGACTATCATAACGACACGCCCGCTTCAATTCCACTCGCGCTGTGCATTCCCAAAATGGCAACCAAGTTTGCGACTCGTGACGTCGGTGAAACCCTCCAACGGGGGGGTTCCTTGCCAAACGCAGCGGAGGAATTCGCTGGCATTGGTATCTATGAAACCTCTGTGTCTACTATGCAATGCGAAGCTAGGTCGGCAGTAGTGACCCTCTTTTTGCCCTTCGTATCTTCCGCGTAGTTCTCGTAAAAGTTGTTCTTGTCTCGGTGGGATAGGAGTCCAACTTCCACCTCCCCGTCCGCTGCATCGACATGCCGCCCCGGTCCATCCCAGAAGTGGAATGCCTGGCTATGCACACCGTATGAGGTTGGCACCACCTCCAGTAAATCACCTCGAGCAATCTCGATCGCGGGAATCTCCGATGCCGGCAAGCCAATGAGGTAGGCTAGGAGGCACCGTATGACTGACGAATGCCCAATGATCAGGAGGTCCTCTTTCTCTCGCTCCAGTTCAATCAGCACTGGCTCAAGACGCACTGTGGAAAAACGGTTGGCTTCTATCAGAGAGTCGAGGGGTGGAGACTCACCTGATAAGTCATGATAACTTTCCGCTCGAGGTGCACGGAAAGCGTAGGGATCCTTCACGAATCTGGCCCACTCCTCGGGATAGAATTTACGGGCTTGGTCTGGAGTCAGGCCATCCCAGACGCCTGGATTGATCTCACACATTTGTGGCTTCTCGATCACTTTGACCCTCGGTCCCGATTCCTGAGGAGCAGTAAGGAAAGGCCATGCCGTGTGATGGGCGCGGCGACGTGTCGAAGTCCAGATCTATCTTCATCAGGAAATTCTGTCTCTCTGATGAGTAAAAGAACACACCACAAGTCGGCGGTCATTCGGGTCGAAGCCGCGCTGTTCAAGGGATTTGGCGCGCCTTTCTAGGACGATGTCTTTCAACCTCTCGGAATAGTCCCAGCCGGCGGGGGAAAGATCGGAGTCTGCTTTGTATGAATGCTCGATCAGTGATTGACCAGACTGTGATCTGAGTAAGTAGCACGTCATCAACAATGCGAATGCACATCTTACACGGGCAAAGTATATCATCCGGAATCGATTGTGGATATTCATAAGGAAGAAAACTACTCGTGACTGTTGGAAGGAAAAAAGTCAGCAACTGAAGTGGATCCTCAGAACAAAAACTCTAACTTGTAGATAGCCTCGGATTTGCTGAACAAAAAGTGGTATCACATATACATTGAAACCGGTAAAGGACTTACGTTGACCATAATTTTCTCGCCCACCTATCTAATAGTAAAAACGAAGGAACTCAAGCACGTACTATCGAGCTTACATTGAATATACGAATATACGGCCAGTCCGTTTCCTCGATGGTTTCATATGCCTGTTCCCGAAGATGAATGCGCCCATAATAATCTTTGACGGCCTGATCTGGGTTCCATCCACGATACTTATCCAGAGTCAAATGTTACGCAGATTCCTTTACATTTCACTCACATCCGGAGAAGAAATCTTGACATTTCGTATGTTAGTCTCTATGACTTCATTATTATCGCAGATGGATTCTGTGCGCGTTCAGCCTTGCCGTACGAAGAGAGCCCTTCTAAGTACGTACCAAGCATGATAACGTGTACACCAAGCTTATCAAACTTTTCAGCGACGGCTTGACGGTTCTTCCTCAGCCCGTTGTTTGCATCATAGATGACGACCTGGCCACCTCCTTCGAAGAAATCCTCTATGAGCTTTTCACAGCCATCAGAAACCTTCTTCCTGAGTGCCATAGTATCTGGGCTCTTCTCCCCTGTGCACGAGAAAGTGAGAGGAGCACACGATTAAGAAACATCAGGGGGTCACACAGAGATGACACACCAATACTAAAGTAATCGGGTGGAAGCTTCTGCGCGCCTCCGAGGGTCTTCCGACGATAATCCCCGAGAGATACTACCTGCGTCTTCACTCCCATCCATCGCAGGTATCGTTCCAGTGCGCGCGAGATGTGCGTTTTCCCCCGAGCTGGCAGCCCTACTGTCATGATTAAGATCTTACCGGCATGGTATAGAAGACCAGATGCCGTGGTGTATAACGGAGCTGCCATGATAAATGTTGAACTGTTGCGATGCCCTCTGCCTGTCACAACGAAGGATGAAGCCTGTACTTGCGAGAACTCTCATTCCGATACGAATTCCGATAAGATGGCCGACCCGGCTTACATAATGCACATTTCATATTTCATACTTCAAAGCAACTTCAAAGCTTCAGAACACTTGCTCGGGGTATCAGCGCGTCAAGTGTCGTATCGGTATGCACGGACTCTAAAGAAGTTTGAACTACACTGCACGCAGAAAACGGCCACATACATTGGGATGGACTCATTTTCAATTCAAATCGTATAAGGGACTTGGCCGTCGAACTCGGACGCACTTAGTACATCCTGGTGTGTCCCGTGTTTTAATCCAAATCTCGGTTCTGACAAGTAATTCCCCAGAGGCCAGGTCACGTTTTGACCTGAGGTATCGACATGATCTAAAAACAAGCATCCGAACGTCCCGCTGTGGGTTGCTCTGTGCGCTTTGTTCTGATTGCAGGCCCTGGACCTTCGACGACGAAGTGAAGAGACTTGCCCTCAAAACTTTCGTGGCTGTGGCAAGGTTGTGGTCATACATATTTCTGAACAGCAAAACTACTTTGCTCTACTGTTGTCGAAAGTGCCAAGTTCTTTGTGCACGATTTTTCTCGGACACCACTCTCTATATACTTAGACGACTCGCCCCTGGGCTCTGATGGGTCTGTGGTGTCCTTGCAATCCACATCGCACATCGAATATCGAATATCTCGTTATTAAAGAAACTATTCAAGAGTTGGACGCGTCGAATGATGACACAACGACGGAGAATGAGACCATTGACGGCCGAAGCTGAGGATGTGAACGCTGAGCTCCACATCATCTCGGGTGGAATACCATTAACCTCAGCAAGCCATTTCTGCAGAGGCACTATCAGGTGCAGTGATAGTTCGGGTTGATCGTACGTATGCTTGATAGAGTGACTTCCAAGTTGGTTGCCTGCTTTCAATCAGAAATTGGTTCCCCATTTGTCGAGCGACAAACTGCATCCCCACTCCGTCAATTCACCTAGCTCCTCAAACAAAGCCATCTTCATATCTACTACTTACATGGCACAACATGATGTGCTATTACTTGGCATTCCAGGATTCGGGCCGCGCCACCACACCACAAGATATCTCTTCAGATTTTCTAATGCATGTGCTTAGTACGCAGCGCTGAAGAATAAATCTCGTATTTGGTACGTTGAACTTTCAATACTACCATTTGGCAAGTACTGTTTATCCTTCCGTTGGCAATAGATCGCTGCTTTCCCTCAAAGTAACGCCTAGTCTGGTATACAGACTAAGCCCTCGTGCTGCGTTTCATAAAGCGTCCACATTACTAGGTCATTATTGAATGCCTTGTACATAAATATCGCTCGAAGGGCACGCAGCCCTAGAAGATGCTGAACACTAACGCTCTAGATCCTGAATTAGCTAAACTCAGTCAGAGCATGCTTGTGTGACTTGGAAGAGCTGATACTACAATGGAGGTAATCTTGCGCCCAGTGCTCATACGAGACAGGTTCTTCACACGTGTGTGGAATGAGGTGGTCGGTGACCTCCATTTCAGAGATCTAGAGCCTGGGCAGATAGGTAATGTGACTAACGACATTCCATGCGGCTATGGGATGAGGATACCCCATCACATCATTATACAAGACAAGCCCCAAACCCACGTTTAAAAGAGGAAGCAGATTTGGACACGATAACTTCAAACCGCCCACCTCCATGCCTTCTGCCCGCAAAAGAAGAAAAAGGGCTGCTGCAGCACTTCCGCCACCATCTGGTCCCAATAACGCGCTGACCTTTCCTGCGTTCTGGGACCTTCCATCAGAATACGAAATAAATGAAACCGACCTGTCCTCAACGAAACCGCGTAAACATTGGTGTTTTCTCGGAAAGATTGTCAGCGGCGGTGTCTTCGTCCGCCTTTCTCTCGAAGTGGAGGATAAGGCAGGGCATAGACTACTTGTGGCTTTCCATACAAATGATCGCGGTGCTGCATTTCAACACCTATGCATACCAGGCCACACGATCGCCGTTCTACATGCAAAGCAACATATCTTCGCATTCAGTCCACCTGGGCTGCGGCTGGAGGAGAATGCTCACATCAAAGTGCTTCCATACACGCTGGATCAAGTGCTAAAAGCGAGTAAAGACCTGGTTGACCAGGGAAAGGGAAAGAGATGCGAAGTATGCAGGATGGCAGATGTACCTTTGGAGGAGCAATGTGCTGGTTGTAAAAGTGTCTGGTATTGCTCAAAGGCAAGTCAAACTGCGTTAGCGGTGTTTCCCTATGAATTAAATGACACTCTCAGAAATGCCAGACAAAAGGGTGGCGAGCACACACACAGATGTGCTCAGTCATGCGGGATGTACAATGGCTCACGAAGAAAAATTGGGAGGGCTCGGCCCACTCGTATCAGGAGAGTCCCGCATTTGGGACGAGAAGTGCTAACACATTTGAGGAGACTGTAGAGTCAAGCGAGGATTCTCCTGGCGCAGGCGCTGTAGCTTTTTTGCTTCTTTTGGGACTTTTATCACTCCTAAGTGCTTTTATGTGCCCACGTCGTCGTTAACTGTGTGTATGATAGGATCATCTGGCACATTCACGCCTATGATAGTAACCTGGGTGTCGGGTTTTCTGCTATATTCTGGATCCGTCATGAAGCGAGGTTAAAGGCCCATTAGATGTGGAAGCAGCGCCATGGAAGCTGCGAATACACGGGCCCGGGCAGACGCTGCACATGCCATCAGATACTAGTAGATTGAGTACGTAGGACATATGGCAGCTAAATATTAGGCCACGGCTTGGTGCGCGGTCCAAGTCTTTGTTTGAGCTGTGAAAAACTCGGTTGACGAGCTTGGAGCTACAACCACTTCAGAGGAACGACCGTCGTATGTTTCTTAGGAGGTCTGGCTCTGCGTCCGTTCCCTTTCTCCAGACGCAGGTATGTTGCGATCCCAATACGTATTTGCTGCATGTAGAAATTTCCATCTTCAGAATTTGACTTATGCAAGCAGTAACTATGCACTTGCTCCCGAAGTGGTGCTGGAATCATTCCAGCGAATCTGACGAGAAAAGGTCGATATAGCCTACAGCATGACTACGACACCTATTACAGAAGTTACATGTCTTAACAAAGTCAGCTCCGCATAGATCGTTCGTCCGCGAAGAGATAAAGTGAATCTATACATACGTCATGAGTCATTCGTCCCCGTCGTCCCCGTCGTCCTCCATCATAGATTGTCCAAGCGGCCTGCCACCCACCTCCACTGCATCCAAGTCCATCTCTAGATCGATGTGTTCCGCACCATCGAGCGCTTCGTCACCCACCAATGTGCGAAGCCTGAACACTTCCCTCCTGAGATTGGAGATCTCATTGTCACGCCTGTCCACGCGGTCCTTGAGACGTCGTATATAGTCGTTCCCACACCTGAGCAGCTGCAGCTTGCTCACACCCTTATTTGGACCATCTCCGCCTGCTTTGGGTGGGCCTCTCGGAGGAAGTGCACCGGGCAGGATCGGTTCGTCGGGGAAGTTGTCATCCGAGGGGAGGGGGATTGGCGGAAGGAGTATGCGCAGATCGTCATAGGCGGTTTTAAGAGAATCCCGTCGTTTTTGCTCCGCGTCTTTGTGTGACTTGCGCGTCTGTGGGACAGGTTGGGGAAGAACCGATGAGTGGAGGTTGAGTGAGGCTGGAATGCCCGCTTAATGCGAAGATTAGGAATTTCTGACAATCTGATTGACGAGAAAAAAAACCAACCTGGAAGGATAGGTTTAGGACCGGGGCTAATTAGTGGCAGTGTAGATTTCCGTGTGCTCTTGGTCGAAGAGGTAATCTCGGTAGACAGCTTGGGTTTGGCAGACTCCTTGCCTTTGTCTGGTCTCAGAGCGCGGGAAGGCTGAGGACTAGGTGCAAGGCTGCTACTTATGCCCAACCGACCAAGGTTCATGATGCTCGCAGGCGTGACAGGTGTGATGTGGGCCTCCTCCTGCGAGCTGACGTGCGATGGGACCACAGGGGCTGTCAATGGAGAAGAGGAATTAATGCCCGGAGGTGCAGGTGGCGGCATCGACAGATCGACAGGCGAGGGCGAGTCATTTTCTGCCACCGTGCTATTCCTTCGTCCCCTAGATGAACGCAGCAAAGGGGTGGAGGTTGCCGACTTTACGCTGCGGGCTGGCTTTTTCGGTACAGTCGGTGTGGGTGTGGGTGTGGGACGTTTCCTGCTCGTTTGAGTGCCATCCTCCGGGTTCGGTGATGCAGTACGTTTGTTTGCCTGCCTCAGATTCGACGGCTGCTGCTGTGAAGCTGCCAGCCATGGGCTTGTAAGTGGAGAAATGTCGATATCCAAGTCAGACGGAGAGGGGAGAGGATATGAAGGGCTCATATGGAAAGCAATGTTGGCCGGGGCAGAAGCAGATCCCGGGTGCCGGAGATAATGACTTGTACCTGCCGGTTCCTGAGGGGAGGGGAGGGGAATGTTATCTAGTGTTTGGGAGCTGTACATGTCTTGCTGGGGGGTGGTATACGATGGGTTCATGCGGCCCAAGAAGTCAGCATCAGGAAGCGGCCGAAGTTCTGTGGATGACACTACGACGGGTTGGCATCAACAATACGAAACAAAAATAGACATGAGAACCCACTAGGCGTCGGGAGGCCGTTGAACGCTGTCGTTGATACTTGGTCGCGCTGAGCCTCAGTGTTTGCGTCATGAGTAGCGAGGGTTGACTGTCCGCTGATAAGCGCAAGCTAGGAGGGAGGCATCGGTTAGGAATGTCCATATAGGGAGAGGGGATCGTGCGATATGAGGAAGTGACTTGCCTGCTGTTGAAATATCTGGTTTTGTATCTGGTTCTGGAGTTGTTGAAGTTGATGCAGCTGCGTGAGCTTGTATTGTTGCTCTAGGAGTATCTGTGGTGTGAAGGTCGACGTGGATGGTAGGTTTTGGTGATTGGGGTCCAGTCCCTGCAGTGACATGCCGTTGCTCATTGCCAGGAGGTCAAGGGGTGGGTTAAAGGACATGTTCGCCGACACGGGGAGGTTGGAGAAGTTATTAGGATGGCGTTGTCCTTGCATCATTGAGTTCTGGGCTTCCTGTGTGGTGCGGTGGTCCGCTGAGAACTCGGGAAACAAGGAGGCGAGGAAGTCTTTCTGCTGCTGATCCTGTTGTCGAATGGGCTCCATTGGCGATCTGCTTGCAGTGTCTCGTCGACGCTGTCTGGGATGAAAAAGCTGATATCTCTTCAAGTCTCCTTGTCAAGTCAATCATACATGTCACGTGCTCTGTCGGCCCTGTCTTCCGGCTCGCTGTCCCTTTGACACCAACAACGATTTATTGGTGAGATGGTCCTGTACAGTGTGCCACGGTCGACAACTTACGTGTGTCCAGGAAATAAATGCAGACCCCATCGAAACCCGCACGGATACACACTTACCACAATCAAAAGCGCAATTTGCTGGGCCCTCGAGCAGCCCAGGTGCCACCCGCTTGGCGCGACCAGAAACCCAAGGACCAAGGTAGTAAGATCCTTCTCAGCAGACTTCCTCCAGATGTCGGTGAGACAGAGGTGGAGGTAAGGATAGGTGCTGCGATGCATGATACGATTTACAAAGCCGCATGGTCTTAGGAATTGTTCAGGAAAACCGTCGGTCCCCTCAAAGAGGTATTCTTGATATACAACTCGCAAGGGCGGTCAAAGGGGATGGCTATCGTGGCTTTCCAACGTCCTGGAGACGCAGAGGTCGCTCGTGCCAAGTATGACGGCAAATTTGTGGACGGAAGTAAGACAGTCAAGTTTGCCCTTACCCGCTCTGACACAGCATAGGGCGACCCATAAAAATCGAAATCATCGTCGACTCGCAGGCTGCTCCACCAAAGCCCCCCCCTCCTCAGGCACCGCCTTCTCTTCTGAATCGACTTGGTGGTGTCGTTGCGGCAAATGGCATGCCTGCCAATGCTGCTCTGCCAATTCCAGCACCAAATCACGCGCCAAACAAAGTCCAAGCCAAATCGTAGGTCCCATAATTTAGCGCCAAGCCACAGGTGACATCAACGTCGATAGTCCTCCAAAACCCTTAGCGCCTCGAGTGGTTCCACGTCCTCAAGCCGTCGCCGTCGCCGCCGTACCGCGGCGTCGCCAGAAGAAAGGACCAAAGCGTGTCAAGAAGTCTCTGGCACAGCTGGATCAGGAAATGGAAGAATACAGGGCGTCGGTGGACATCACCGACCTAAACGGGAAGCTTGGATGATGACTGGTGACCTCCCGTGCGCCCTTGCTCTTGTCTGTTCGACCAGTTTTCGTCATTTTCCTTTTGTTCGCCCCTCCTCCCCCCTAGTATTTAGTATTTAGCATACCTTTGAAGCATATTACACTGTTGCTCATTATATCTCCCAGGCTTTCCTAGCGGTTGTGTCATGTTGAAGCTTTCATATGCGCCCTGAGCTGACCTTAGAACCAAACCTGAGACTAGACTGATGACTTTAGACTGCGAAAGGCTCACAAAGGAGATATACATCCTCCAGATACTCTGCTCCTTCGCTCACTGTCACCTGGCAGTTTGACCCCATGCCAAATAATTTGCGGTCTTTTGACTAGGCATGTAGAGGCAGTTCAAGTTCACTAGATCCACAGACTGGTTTGCAACAAATTAATGGCATCAGAGTACATATGAAAGATAGTGTAATTTGGTGCTTTCAATGTGTAGAATCAGATGGTGTCAGTGCGAGGCATACCTCGATACCCCTGAAGCTTGAAGTTTCCTTATGTATGTGAAGTTCACATGCGCACCTTATCCAGTTTCAGTTCGTAAGACTTGTACTATCTCATCAAGGTCATGTCCGCTCGCAGTCCATTGTAAGCTCATGAGTTCAACATACCGCACAAATGACCTACGTGCAACCCACAGATCCGTCGTCTTCCTGCTCCATATCGCCCTTGAGGCTCCCCTCGCCATCTCAACGTTTTTCTCTCCCCTCTCTCTTCCGTTCTTGCAGATGACCAATACGACGCTGGTACTACTCAAGGTCAGGTTCGCTTTCCAAATGTTACACCGAAGTTGAACGTCGACATTACGTGGTCTCCAGTTATACTCGGCATTCGTCGCTGCGACGTGTGTAACAACTGTACTGGCCTATCCCCTACCCGGTGCGTTCCTCTGCTCCTTTTCTTGCATGCTCCGGGTCACGAGGTCTGCCCGTAGAATTCCTCCCCGGTAAACGGGCCCTGGCTATCGGCCTCTGTATCTACCACAGCGTAGCATCTACGATCCTGTACCAGGCCCCTCGCTTCATTCCGCATAGCTTTGGACCAGCATTCGAGTCGTATGTCTCCCCCGTCTATTCTATATACAATCTCACGAGCAATCCACAGACTGAAGATCACACCCGAGGTCGTATGGGGTACACTGCACGGGGTACTTGGCCTTGCGATGGTGGTATGGTGGCAGGGCACCCTAGCATATGCGGCGGCGGCGAGGAAGGCAGCTTAGTCGGCGGGTGTGTATGGGGATAATTCGAACACAGAAGATGATTTCTTCCCTGACTACCAAGTAGAATAATGTGAAAACCTTTGTGATAGTTCAACTGACAGGACTAGAGGAGTCTGACACAGCCACAGGAATAGTCACTCTCGCCATTATGAAGGTACTCACACCGTTCCATTCGTTATGACTGACTTGACCCATCGCATTCAAGATTGCTGTCCAAGGCTGCTGTCATGGCGCCCTCGATGCAATATACTCCCACATCCACACCCACGAGACTAGTCACAACTACAAAATAGATCTCCTACTCATATGTGGGGACTTTCAGGCCGTTAGAAACCATGCCGATCTACTCTGCATGTCTGTCCCTCAGAAGTATAGACAGCTGGGTGATTTTTGGAGGTAGGCATATCGAGGTCCTCTGTATGGTTGATGATGGTAATCAATGGTCATCAACATGTCTCAGATATTATACTGGAGAAAAGCAGGCGCCGGTGCTGACAATCGTTATTGGGGGAAACCATGAAGCCTCAAATTATTTCTGGGAACTGTGAGTACATATCCGCAGATTGTTCCAGTACAGATGTCCTGACGTGGAAAACCACATCTGATTAGGTACCACGGCGGTTGGCTTGCACCCAACATCTACTTCCTGGGACATGCTGGCTGTGTGCAGGTCAACGGACTCCGCATCGCGGGCGCTTCGGGTATATACAAGAGTCATGACTTTAAACTAGGTGCGTTAAATATTTGTGTCGAATCGCATGGGACCCCCACCCCACGGATCTGGTTACACTTTGACTCACGTATTCAGTGAACAGGTCACCACGAACGCATGCCATACGACCACGGTTCCATGAGAAGCATATACCACATCAGAGAGTATAACGTCCGGCGGTTATCCTTGGTACGCCACCCACCCCTATGATCCACCCCTCGAACCATGCCAACCGCCCCACAGCTATCAAGACCAGACATCTTTCTATCTCACGACTGGCCTTGTACCATCGAACACCACGGAAACCTTGCTGCTCTACTCCGTCGTAAACCCTTTTTCAGAGCCGATATTGAAAATGAGAGGTTGGGCTCTCCACCACTTATGGGCTTATTGAAGACGTTGAAGCCCGCATGGTGGTTTGCAGCGCATTTGCATGTCAAGTTTGACGCGATTGTTAAGCACGGAGGCGAAGGTCAGCAGGAAGGGGGCAGTGGGATTGGTAATCCAGATGAGATTACCATCGAATTTGATGAAGAGGGAAAGCCAGAACAGTGTGCAGCACAGAACCCGGATGAAATCATCCTAGATGACGACGTAGATTCTGCGGTATCCACACATCCCGCTCCTGTTCTCCAGCAAGCTCGTTCCGAAACGCGATTCCTCGCTCTGGATAAGTGTCTTCCCAGGAGGGACTTTTTGGAGGTACGTCTTCCCTCCATTCTAATTAGGATCAATGACCGACTTGTGACGTAGGTGATAGACATTCCTGCACCCCATGATTCACCACTGTCCACAAATGCAGATAGACACTCATCCAAGCTGACATACGACCTCGAATGGCTCGCTATCGCCCGCGCATTCGATCAATACTTCTCCAGGACATACGTGCAAGCTTCATTCCCTGACGAGGAGACTGCGAGGAAGCGAGTAAGGGAGGAGATGGTGTGGATCAAGAAAAATTTAGTGCAGGGTAACATCGGAAAAGGTAGCGGTGAGACAGAGTGCGAAAGTGTTATCATTGGCGGACCAGAGATAAGCGAACATCAGACATTCGTACAGACCGCACCAGGGCAGGGACGAGAGAGTGGCAGCGGAAGGGAGAGGCAGCGTGAGTATTCCTTTCCTTTCCGATTTTGACATATCCTTATGCATTTACCGTTCCGTTCGGAACATTCTAATCATCTCGTGCATGTGCGGTCGGACATCCCAGCGCCACCCTATACGAATCCACAAACGGTGGCTTTCTGCAGGATGCTTGGAATCGAGGATCGGATTAGTCTGTCGCCTGCGTCTGGGTCGTCGTGAGTGGGTACTAACCTGCAAGAGGATCCCAGATCTTCTTTGTTACCTTGATAGGCTTGAATTCACTGTGGAAACGAGATTCTGTTTGGTGCTGGATATGGTGCAGGCAAATGACTGAACTGTACAACATAGGGACGGTACTTCGACAGATAATTCGCTAGTAACCTCATGATATAGTACATAAACCAGCCTGGATACTCTGCCCCGAGTCGTATGTCTTGAAGTTCAACTTGAAGTACGCACACATGGCCAGTCAATATATCCCACAGCATAGACCTGCAGATGTCCCAAGCATCCTGCACTGATAATGGATAATCTTTCTGTATGCAGATCCCCTACAGAAGTTCAAACTACCCCCCCTGCAGTAAATCTCACACATAACGCTCGCTGCCAGCGTCGTCCACGCCCCGCCCAGCTCCCCATACCATGTTCCCAACCTCATCTCATCTCGAAAGTAGCAAGGGCCCGATCAGTAATCTTGCTGATCTGAAAGTGTGTATATATGGGTAAGGCTGGTCGCCTACAAGGCGGCCATGGCACTGGTGAGAGGAAATCGTGATGCAAGGAGTTTTTTTTTTTTTTTTTTTTTTGAGTCAAATTATAGTGCGTCGAAGCATGAAGCCTCATATTGCACTCTACTGGCTAAAGTCTATCGTAGGGCCCCCTGTGGCCAAACACCCGGTCCCCGGACGCGCGAATGCCCCAACCGGCCGGGACGTAAGGTCCCCCGGTGGTCCGCTTTGTTCCCGCCGCGCGTTTTAGACGCGCCGTCCTGACTTTGGGGGGAGGGGTGTGTAGTGGTTTATGTCTGCCACTTTCGTCTGTACGAACACGGTCTCGGCTGCCTCTGTAGAGGCGCGCAGGACCAAAGGGAGGGCAAGGGTGCATGTAACGTAGTCTGGTGCTAACTGGGTCGCATGTTTGTTTGGACTGACTACATGTGTTGTGGTCTGTAGGCGGTGGCAGTAGCATATGGTGACTATGTTTTGCGGTGTGCTTGTTGCGGTGTTGACCGCTTTCCCTTTGGTGTTGCGATAGGAAGGTTATGGCTTTCGATCTGCTGCGAGTTTGTGCCGACTGGGTTGTTTGCGTCTTCCGGCGTAGGAGTGAGAGGTGTGGGATGGCATATGCATGTGCATGTTCGTGGAGAGCTGTGGCATAGACATGTCAGCCAGGTTTTTCTGGCGGTAGAGGAATTTCACTGAATGTGGCTTTAAGTCGTTTAGTTTCATTGATGTATAAGTGCTCGTTGTGCCCGACTATCCGCAAGCAGGCATTGTAGGGACAACACTTTCTGGCCGATCTTGGTTCGTAGTGTGTGTCTCTCTCTGTCGTACCTTGGGCACTCGAACAGGAAGTGGTGAACTGATTCTGGGCGTTCGTCGTTGCATTGTAAGCATAGTGGGATGTCACTGCACTTGAACCAGTAAAGGTGCTTGTTGAGCGGTACGTGCCCCGTCCTGAGTTGAATGTAGATCGATGATTGTTTCTTGCCTAAATACTTCGTCAGTTTCGTGAACGCTTTGGAGGGAGACGATGGGTCTATAGTTGCCATATGGTCATATCACGGTGATTGTTTCCATATACTCAGCCATCTGTTTTGCAACTTGGCGTTGTGGTCTTGCTTTGCTGCCGAAATACTTGCCGGGAGGGGTTTGCGTAGAATCTTGGGTAGTAGGTGTCTGAGTGTCGCGTTGGTCGGGCTGGATGCTGCAAGTTTTGCTTCTCTGTCTGCTAATTCGTTGCCTAGAATGTCTGCGTGGCCGGCTATCCAGTTTAGTGACAGGGCTTTGCGATTGACATTTTTCTTGTTCTGTAGGTGTTTCATTAGTTTTCTGAAGTGGATTAGCAAGTAATGTCCCGGCTTAGCCGTGGGGTGGGAGCTGGATTGTATGGCCGCCTGGTTGTCGGCAAATATCATCGCTGGAAAGGTGACTTCTCTCCTCTGGGTGAGTAGGTGGGCTGCGAGGAGGAGTCTGACTGCTTTGGCTTCGAATACTGTGTGTTCAGTTGCCTTTCCTAGGTGATGGCGTAATGTTGCGATGTGGTTGTGATTGATGAACAGTGCCGCTGCAGCTCCTACTAGGCCATTGTGACTTGATCTGTCCGTGAATATCATCGTGCGACTTGTGCAATTTTGAAAGTCTACTATGGCTTCTTCCTTTGAGCTGGCGATGTCTGTGATGAACAGGGTTAGTGATGTGGGGTGGACGGGATGCAAGGAGTTGAAAGAATGTGCCAGTGAAGGAAAGGTGCAAAGCCTTCTGATTGTGTGAAGGTCTGCCAACCACCTAACAGTAATCGCTCTTCTCCGAGTGCCAAGTGGAGGACCTAACCTGACCTAGGAAGGACTGCATCCCATTTATGTGACAAGGTGTGATACAGTCTTTCAAAGGCCATCAGTTGACATGTGTATCTGAGTAAGCATCAGATTTGTGCATCAGCAAATTCACACATTACTATTGTTGTACTATTTGTGTACTATTGTACTAATAGTCAAAAAAAGCCAGAATAGTCAATTTAGTAGGTTCATCTACTATCCATACTATTCTTTGTACTATTTCTCGACTATTTATACTATTTTTCCAACTATTTCTGACTACTTCTACTATCTGACTTGTTGTCATGCATAACTTTCTTAGGACTTATTTTCACTATTCCAGACTTTTTGTTTAGCTAACAGGTAGGGAATAAAATCCAATGCATTCGGGGTAAAGTGCAGCACTAACAATTACATGAGTATAGCCCTACGACGATCCAAAATGAAGGTGTGATTCAAGAAAAAATGAAAATGAAAATGAAAAAATAATAAATGATACTTAGTTGGCACATTGGCGTCAATACGCCAGAGGTGGGGGGCTGATTGCAGCATTGGTGGTGCTGGTGGTCATTGATGTTGAAGGTCTAAAGAAGAAAAAATACAGTATACTTGCTGGACGCATTGGCGTCAATATGCAGGGGAGTCGTCGTCATCGGCGATGCGCTGGGGGGCCGGTGACTGTCAGCGTCGTCGACGTTGAGGTTGGTAGTGTGCCCCGTCAATGGTGATCGTTGCCATCATTGCCAGGATGCTGTGGGTGTAAAGAAAAAAGAAAAAAGAAAAAAGAAAAAAACTTACTGTTGTTGCCGTCGTCTTCATCATCGCTGGTGGTGCTGGCGATGACCGTCACCATTGTCGCTGCCGTCATCTGGCCACTGTCGTCATCGTTGCTGAGGTGGTGTTGGTGGCTGCCGCCATTGCTGCTGGTGTCGTCGTCAGGACGCTGCGGGTGAAAAGAAAAAGAAAAAACTTACTTGCTGTCACTTGCTGTGTCGTTGGGGATGCTGGCTACGGTCGTCATCGTCATTGTTGCTGGTGCTGCCCGCAACCGTCGTCGTTGCTGGGGAGGTGCTGGTGGCCGCGACCGTCGCTGCTGCTGCTGTTGTCGTCAGGATGCTGTGGGTGAAAGAAAAAAACTTGCTGTCGCTGTTGTTGTTGTCGCCGTCATCGACGTTGGGGGTTGTACCTACCGCTTCCGCTGCCATTGCCGCCGTCGTCAATGCTGGGGGTGCCGTGGTCGTCGTCTTCGCTGCTGGGGTGGTGGTGATTGGCATCGTCAGTGGTGGTGTCACATGTGAATGATGTGGTGAGCGGGTGCTTACCTGCAGTTGCATTGACGGTCGCCACCGCCATTGTTGTCATGGTCACTGGGGCTGCCATCCTCATTGCTGGGGGTGGTTAAGGTGGGCGATGCGGTCTCTGAGAGAAAATTGGACTTCAAAATTTTTTGGAGTGTTGTGATGACAAATCACAACAACACATCACAACACTCCAAAATCTTTCAGTCCAAGCCCTGTCGCTGTCAACCAGAGCCGCTGATCACCGTCAATGCAACAACAGGTAAGCACCCTGTCAGGTCGTCCACAGCCCACCACTGATGATGCCAACCACCACCTCAGCGACCACGACGACGGCGGCCACCACCATCACCCCCAGAGACCACGACAACGCGATGGCAGCGCCAGTGGTAAGCCTCCCTCACCACATCGCCTACACCACTGACGATCCCAACCATCGCCACCCCCAGCATCATCCAATGACAGCGGCCACCCAACCCCACATCGTTTGACAACGATGATGACCACCCCCCAGTCCCAGCACCGTCCGATGACGACGATGATGACCTCCACCACCCCCAGCAGCAATGGTGGCAAGGAGGCATGTCTCCTGCTGGTCCTGGGTACAGCCTGAGTTCGCCGAATGCATATTCGCCTATGTCGCCCTATGTCCCACAGTCTCCATATGCAGGTGCTACTTCACCATTCGGTACGTCACCATATGCGGTGTTGCCGTTTTACAATCGGAGCTGAGGGGCTACATCCCCTATGCCAGTGACTTCGCCTGCACTCAGGATGCCTGCTGACATACCAGCAGGTATTCCCTTGGACCAGCAGCGCCTTATCTTTGTAGGCAAGCAGCTTGAGGACAGGTATACCCTTTCCGACTACAACATCCAGAAGGAGTCCACCCTCCACCTTGTTCTCCGTCTCTGTGATGGTGTGCAGATCTTCGGATCACCCTCGAGGTGGAGTCCTCTGACACCATCGACAACGTGTAGGCGAAGATCCAGGACAAGGAGGGTATCCCTCCCGACCAACAGCGTCTTATCTTTACCGGAAAGCAGCTCGAGGATGGCCGCACCATTTCCGAATACAACATTCAGGGGTTGACCCCCCATCTTGTCTTGCGTCTCCGTGGAGGGATGCAATTTTTTGTCAAGACTCTCATGGGAAAGATGACCACCCTTGAGGTCGAGTCTTCTGACACAATCGACAACGTCAAGGCAAAGATTCAAGACAAGGAGGGTATTCCACCGGACCAGCAGTGCTTGATCTTCGCTGGGAAGCAGCTCAAGGATGGAAGGACTCTCTCTGACTACAACATCCAGAAGGAGTTGACGACGCGCACCATCCAGCCGCACTCGACAACAACCAGGGAAGCACCAATATCAACATAACGGCCCACTGATGCCCCCCCCAGCAATAACCCCCACTCCAGCAATGATGACAACCTCCCAGCCTCAGCGTTGCTCAGGGACAACAGTGGCCACCACCACCCCAGCACCAGCGTGTTGACGACGACAATGGTGCCCACTCCCAACCCAGCCTCTTGATGGATGACGACGATGGCCATCCCCATCCCCAGCTTTTCCCGACGACAACAACACCCAGCCACCCCATATCAATGCCAGCATGCCAACACTGGCAGGTACGCCTTTTTATCATTCATTTTTATCATTTTTTCTTTTTTCTCTACCCCAGTTTTGCTGACAATGACAACCATTCCCAGCTCCAGCTTTGCCCAATGACGCAACAATGGGCCTCGCCCAACAACGATAGCGACAGCGGCCATCTGGCCATCCCCAGCCTTGTCCAATGGCAACAACCCTCCAGACAATGACTGAGAGACAGACTGACTTAGTGTATGGTAACTTTGTACCTTTTTGACTTTTTTGACTATTATAACTATTCTGACTTTAAGCTATTGGCTCGCCTTCAAAAAAAGTAGAACAAGTAAGAAAAGTAAGAAAAGTCATAAATAGTATGTAGATAGTAAAATTAGTATTTTGTTAATTTGCTGATGTGTCAAGGCTCAATTGAGGCTCATCTGACACATAATGCACCTACCTTGTCCCATATTAGATGGCCAGACGAGGGTGATATTCGCCTGGGTCTGATGGGCCAGCAGACGGGGAGCCTGGGAAAGACTGTCACCATGTAACATGGGCGGGCTGAACATTAGAGTATTGTCACTATGTGATATGGGTGGGCTGTTGTGTTGTTTAAGGATACATATCACCATGTCATATGGGCCAGCTAGGATGCTACTGTACTGCATCTGAATGGATGGGCCAAGAGTTTATTGCATTGCAAAGGTAATGGTGAGTACCATCAACTGGTGCGGCATCTGCCAGTTAGGCAGTATTTGGGATTATTAATGAGGGGTGCAGGGACTGGGATACCCCAGGGTCACTACACCTGCACGGACTCACTACAGATGCGCGGACTCATTGCACATGCAAGGATTCACTGCACATGCTTGGATGCACTACACCTGCACGGACGCACTACACCTGCGCGGACTGACCACACAGGCGTGGACTCACTACACTGACTCACTACAGATGCGCGGACTCACTGCACATGGGTGGACTCACTGCACATGTCCAGACTCACTATGCATGTGCTGATGCACTACACCTCCACAGACTCAATACACATGGATGGACTCACTACACCTACGCGGACTCACTACACATGCGCGGACCAAATGGTCGGAAGCACTACACCTGCACGGACTTACCACACATGGGTGGACTCACTACACTCCACGGACTCACTACACCTACATGGACTCATTACACTGTGTGGACTCACTATACCCCTACGACTCACTACACCTGTGCAGACTCAGTGCACCTGCGCGGACTCACTACACCTGTGCGGACTCACCACATCCGCACAAATCACCACACCTGCATGGATTCACTACACTGCGTGGGCTCACTACACCTGCGTGGACTCATTACATATTTGCGGACTCACTACACCGAGTGCAGACTCATTACACCTGTGTGGACTCGCTACACCCGTGTGGACTCACTACACTGCGCAGAATCACTATACCTGCACGACTCACTACACCTGCGTGGACTCATTACACTGCGTGGACTCACTACATATGCATGGACCAACTGCTACATGCCACTACAGGAAACAACAAGCCCAATCTGACCACAACAAGTGCACCACACACGCGGGGAATTCCATCCATTCACTACCACAGCAAGAATCCATGTTGTATGTGTGAAAAAGTATGTACAATGATGTGATATAAGTAAAATTATTGCATACATGAACAAGTGCAAAATGAAAGGTAAAGAAGTATGAAAAATGTTCGACAAACTAAGGTCAAGATAAAACATGTAACAAATAAAATGATACCTTCAAGTGGTATCCATATTGTCACTTGTTTCACCCGCTACCCCCTCGCCATCCGAAGCATTCCCCACTTGTGTTCCCTCCATCAATTTCGAGGCATCATGATCTGGAGCACTTACCATGATGACAGGAGGTGTGGTTGTGGCAGGACTCTCCTCAGCATCAGTGTGCTCACCAGTGAAGAGTTGGATAATGCGAGGGGACACGTATCCAGGGGCGGCAGGGACAGTCGACGGAACAGTGGATGAAGTGTTGAGCCACACACTATCATCCGGTACCAGGTCCGCGGGAACAACAGGTGCTGCAGCTTCTGCGGGGAAAGGAATGGGTGGTGGGGAAGGCACACGTTGCTGCGGTGATGCGGGCAAGAGAGATGGAGAGGGGCTGAGGTCTGGTCGTAAAAATGGTGACGGTGGGTCGGTTGGGCGGAAACACTGCGGCAGTAAGTTTGCAGCAGGTACAGCGGGAATGGGGGGCTCAGGTTGGATGTCTGCGTTTGCAGAGACAGTATGCAGCGGAGAGGCGGTGTCACGCACCAAACAGGTTTGGTACAGTGAACATGGAAGATAATGCCTATATCGAATGATCCTTATGCGAAGGATAAGCACGACGGACCCTCATCGTAGCCATCTATCACACAAGATGACTATCCTGATGCGAGAGATGAATGCCAATGCAGACAGTCATCTATCGCACGAGAACCGCCAAGAAGCAGAAGAAACTGAAGGAATAACGTCAATTGTGGTATGAGAAAGGAATGCACACGTCTGCAGTCCAACTCCCATACCAGAACGATCAAAGAAGCCAAAGAATTGATGGAGAAACGAAGGAGAAAGAGAAGAAATGATTTTTAGCGCCCAAATGTCATTTTTAGGCGCCCAGTGCCGGCATTCCGATATTTTGAATAGCTCTGTCGTTTCTGAAGCTATCAGGCACGTGACTATACCATCAGAGAGCCTAGAACGTGGTCTATCTGCCTGTCAAGTTCCGACGCAAATCCGTTCATTTCCCACGGAGATATTCCCCCCGCAATCCAGACGTTCACTTCATCGCTCACTATGGAGTCCGTATTTTCTCTGGATCATTTCTCCACTATTGCTGCAGATCTCCACTATGTCCTGCTCTTAGGACAGCCTCTCCCAGAGTTCCCATGCACTGCCTGGCACATATCTTCCCAGCCTGCTCCCTCAGTCCCTCTCGTTCTCGGTCAGCGCGTTCTCCTCGTCAGTCCTGCGTCAAGGACGTACTTTGGTCATCTTAGGTCTATTGTCAAGCTTGAGAAGTCTTCTCTGGTCGTCTCTGTGTCCCCTGAGCCCTCAGCCTATGGTCCCTTCCTCCCAGATACTTGCCATGTCCATCTTCCTCTGTCGTTCGTCTCGCTTCCCTGGATGCGTCAAATTCAATACTCTATCCGCTTCCCTACTTTCAGACGACGTCCCCCAGCACCATGACAGTTATTCCCCCCCACTTTATAGTGCTATTAGGAAGAAGAACCCTCTCTCGTTCTTTCCCAGAAGAGAGCTCGTCAAGGGAGCCCATGGTTGCGCTTCAGCGGCGCTAGAACACATGCACTATACTTTAGTGTATGCTGACCCCCCAAAAAGACCTCTGGACCCCTGGTACCCTTCTTGTGGCTGTTTTGTCTCGGATCAATCCCCCTATTAATCCCAGATCTTCCCCATTGTTGTCCCATCAAATTCCTGATGGTACACAGCCCCCCATCAAACTTCTTAGGCTGTGCATCAATGACTCCTTCTGCTGTGCAGTGACTCATCCCTTGCTTACTGATGCTCTCTTGTCATCAGTATTACTCTATCCCTTTCACATTTTTGGTATATTACTCAGCTGATGACTCACTCCCTTACCAATCAATCTTGTCATGCAGCTTACTCATTCCTTTACTCAGCAGCTTATTCATGCTTCCTATGCTTACTCATTCCTGCTTATCCCTTGCTTACTGATCGCTTACAAACCCCTTACAAAGCTCTTACCAATCCCTTACCAATCCTTGACAAATTCTGCTTACTCCCTTCTCTTTTTGTACTTTAATGCTGTGCCCCCCCATGTATTTAAACCCCTGGGCTCAGCCCAGTGAAAGAAGGACCCAATAGCACGAAATTATCCCTCTCTCAGACTCTCTCAATCAGTATCCCTTCAGTCTTTGAGTCCTTGTAGGCTTCAGTGAAGGTCTAAAGGCTCAATATTGTCAAGTTTATCCAAGTTATTCAAGATCTATTCTTTATACTAGGCTCAAGCGGAGTCTAGGCTTCATACCAGTCAATCTTCCTCGCCTCTGGACATCAGAGGCAACCCTGCCCCTTTGCTGCACCAATCTCTAGGTGTAGTATCGCTGTTTCAGTCTCAGTCAACCCAATCCCCGCTTTGACACTTCCTAGGCCTTAGGAAGAGTCCAGACCCCTATCCCCTTCGTCTTCTATTACTCCTGTACCCCAGGAGTATCCTGCATCACCGTCTGCATCACCCTGTTGGTGTAGATCCCCTTCCCCCCTCCTCAGCACATCCTCTCTGGACACCGCAGAGGTAAACCACCACTTGCACTTTTTCGTAGTCCTTTGTTGGTGTTGTGTTTGGGTTATTACTCCGACCCAAATCCACACTTTGACTCACAGCGGGTTGCGAGTGTTCAGTTTGGATGGGGGGCGGAGAAGTTTGCGTAGTGTTAGGGAAGACCTTGACCCGCATTCCTTCAATGAATTCCTGCAAAGTGTTGATTTCCTTGAGAGCTTCTTCGAGGCAGGCGTCCCTGGCAGCCTGGGTTTGTTTCACGTCGACCAATTCCTCCTTCAGCTCGTCGATCTGGCTCGAACATTGTGTACACCCACTTGTGTATGACGGCATTGTAGGCGGGTTGGTGCCAGATTCATCATCCGAGTGCTGACTTGCTTCTCGTTGGCACTTTTTGCCCAACCATTTTGGTGTGACTATCACCACTCCATCAAAAACTAGTTAGACGTTCAGTACACCATGAAATAAAATTGAGATCACTTACTTTCGCGACCAGATTTCAATTGCTGTGGTGCCACACTGGTGCTGCGAGCCTTCCGTTTGCAAGAGACCCATGGCGCATTCGTCCGAGGCGGTTGCAATTTGGATGGCCCAGGAGATGGCGACTGGCAACAGCGGGTTTTGGTTGGGGGTGGGTGGGATACGGAACGTGAACGACCACACTTTGAAATGACGTGGCTGCAGGCATGCTTGGTGTGCATGCATTGATAGCATGCTTGGTGTGCATGCATTGATAGCATGCACACCCATCTTCTTTCACACCACATGGAAGGGCCCGCCTGATGCAACGATCGCAGCGGGCAGAGTCGACAACTGTCAGATACTCTGCGGA